>JAHWFP010106975.1:3898-25127 GCA_023313725.1 Lithobius niger
CACTAGCTCTTGGACCGCACTCTCACTATGTCTCCCTGACCAGCTGGACCACCATCTCTCTCACATCTAAGGAAAGTTCCAGCGGGCATCATTCCTTGCGAAGCACTTCACACAAATGGCGGGTACAAAACAACACCACAAGATAATCTCCGCTCAGCAATCGCTGCTCAGAGACACTCCAGTGCCACAACTCCCTGAAGCAACGTAAGGATGAAAAAAGGGGGTGGAGATGGAGGATGAGCCTACACACTTAATCTTGTTTCTGCAAAGAATAGGGCAAGAGCCCGCAGCTTAGCAACAGGACGTGGACCATGTATATGCGACAAAAGGTCTTCAAAGACCTGGAGGGCATCTCACCAGGGTGCAAGCCACCGTCGCTCTGCAACAAACCTTTGGCAACCAACAAGAACACGTTCCGGCGTCTCAGCAACCTGACACACACGCTACACGGTGGGGAGTTGACTCAGCCATACCTGAACCTGTGAGCTTGCAACAACGTAACACCAACACGAAGCCACGAGAGAATCCTCGCATCTCGGCAGGGCAGCCTATCTATGTTTGACCCGCCAGTGCATGCCGGATGCACTGCAAACTGACACCTGCCGTCACGTGCATTCTCCCAGGCCTCTTGCTATGGAGCAAGAGACCACTGCCAGACAGCCACACGCTGCATCCGTGCAGAAACTACCACCCGTGAACCACCTATTTGCAACAACAATGAATTCTGGCAATTAGGTACTGAAACGATAAGCGTGTAACACTTAAGCATGTTATAATCTATTGTTGAATGACAATACAAACAATGGTTACCACAATAATTTTACACTTACGAGCCACTTCAGAGCCACGTGATTCTAGCTGCAACCCCCATTTTAGAAAAAGGCACTTCCCCATATGACGATTTACCTGTTTACCGAAATTTAGATCTGGCCACTTTCCCTAATCAGCTGTAGATGTGTCGTTATACCCTATGAGAATTAACATGGGAGCCTGCGGACTAGTTACTAATCACCAGCAACAGAAATTCAACGTTATTGAGGACACTTTTTCTCCATGAAGGACACGTTCTCACATTTTAGTGTTGACGTTTTCTTCGTTACTGGACCCAAGACACCTGATTCAAACGATTTGCAAAAATTTCTACCGCATGAGGAATTTACACCAGTATGTTGAAGTTGGATTTCAGTTAAAAGACACAGCCTGCTAGTGCGGCCGCCTTTTTTCATCAACAATCGTTTTTTAACAATCGGATGTCTACAATCGGACAATCTACTATTACTTAGCGGCGACACACTAGCGTGTGTCTAGATACAATAAAGGTAACAATCACTTTAAAATATCATTTTGACCTGCAGTGCAAGAGGTTGATCACTGCTATGCTGCAAAGTGGCAGACAACAATTAGACCTCTGTAAACAATGAAACTTAATTTAGACCAATCACACCAATCAAAGAACTAATATTATTTCCCAACGAAAAAGAATTGATTCAACGATGCATAAACTGCTGGCATAAACCTCTGGATGATTAAAAATAACATAAAAATATTTAAGGATTAGTAAAAACTGATAAATATTCAAAACGAACAAAAATACTCAGACGGGTTCGCTTACTCAATCAGTGCTTATTTCACCAGGGCTTAGTTCGTGTAAGACTTCTGAGGTGGAGGCGGAGGGGGGGGGGGGGATGAAAAGTTTTATTATTATTCCGACTTTTCCGACCCACTGCTTTCCAGCGTGACATCCATCAGGTCCTCCGGACCCAGTAGAAAGCTCTCATCTTTTTCTTCATCTACTTCTGGATTTGGTGGACTCGGAATGGTCTCCTAGGGTAGCCCAGCTGCTGGATGGTCCTGGATTTCGGCTGTGTCCTGAGTTGAGGGCATCCGGGTAGAAGTGGCTGTTGGGGTTCCCCAAGGATTATCCATTTTTGGTGGTGGATCGTTGGCATATTTAAGCTTCATTCTTTCGATTGACGGATGGTCCGGCTTTCCAAGTTGGAGTTCATACGTTGCCAATTCTTGGTCCCAATAGGCCTGCAACATAGTGCTTGTAGACATGGCGAAAAAGCACTTTATTCCAAACTCGCCTGTCCAGACTTGGGAGGATACGTGTTGTTGGCGATTGATGGTGGTTTGGGTGGCCTTCTCTGCAGTTTTTGGTTTTGCAGGTGGTGGTGGCGGACCTGGCTTCCTGCTTTTGGAATGGCGTTGACGTTTCTTCTTGTTGCCATCGGTGCTATTGCGTTGCTTGGGCCTACATCCCTGGGTTTGGGTCGCGGGCCCGGAGCTGGTGACGATCGATTGCCTTCTCCTGGATTTCCGGCTTGCTGCTGTTTAGCACCCTCTAACGCCTGACTGGTTGATTTTCTTCCACGCTTCGTCTCGGGCCTCTTTGCTGACTCTTCCCTCTTTTTCTGCCCATAGCCTGGTGAAACTTCTCTTTTTCCTCCCTTTTCCGCTCGTAACCTTCGGTCTCCCCACGAGAGGGTGCAACCCAGACTGGTTACCGTTCCGTGTAAGTCCAGGACGTCCACCCAACTCACAACGCACTGCGAGCTCCTGGGTGCCTCCCTTATCCTACACCTCTTCGCTTCCCGCATTCCTCTTTTCAAGGTGCTACGATCACGGAAAGCTACACTCACACATGCACACTGCATTGGTGGTTACGTAGGCCTGACTATACATTGAGCCTACTACGAGAGCCGACCGGCTGGTGACCCAGTCGATAGCAACCACCATCTAACCTTACAGTTAGGGGCAACCGACGGTCTGATCCGCATATGCCTGTCGCTGATCTCATGCAAACTTTGACCGTTTTCACCAGCCTTGCCTGTTCAGGGAATACCTCGTACCAGGAACCCGTAAACCCTTGGTTCCTCAAGATACCCCTTAGTGGACTGTCATCCACGTACCACGTTGTGCCACTTACACAACGCCGACTAGATGGTACCACGGTAGGACACGAAGCCCTTCGATAGACACGGAGGCCTTCAGTATCTCCTCAGCACTATAGTGCGATTTTACATGCCCCAGGACCCTTGCGAGCCCACCGCCGCCTGTTTTTGTTCATACCATAGGGAGCCTATCCCCCTTTATGAACAAACGCACATTTGATGCAAAGACACGTTTTAATGAGCCTTTCCACAGTCCAGCCCTCACTCTCCAATCAGCGTTTTTCCCGGTAGTAACGCGGTATAACCAGGTTAACGACCTTCTTGTGCGTTTTTTGGCTTGTTAGGGCACCTATTGGACCTGTGACCCTGTTCTTGGCACGTCCAACAACTTCCATCAAAGGATTTTCTTTCCCTTTTAGGTTGTTCTGGCGTATTTTGTTTTGCAACACCCGCTTTCTGTACATTCGCTGCTTTTGGTGCAGCCTTTACAAAGCCCGTGGTGCTTTGTGTGTGATATTTGCCGGCTCGATACCCCCTTGGGTCTAGTGCAGCAAACGACACTGGTTCAACCTTGTGTTGGAACGCCGGTGTGGTTCCAGTGCTGGTTGTCTGACCCGCACGTAGCACCGCTTCGTTCCTTGAAGGCTGACTTCCCGGCACGGCTTAACTGTAAGTGGTGAATCCGCGCCATGCCAAGTGTGGCTCTACAGACCAGGATGGGTTGGGAGGTGGCATGCAAGTTCTTTGTGTTAGCAGAAACTGACTAACCTTGCCTCCTTCCCTCACCAATTCTCGCAGGGAGTCGAACCGACGACACTGAAGATGTTGCCTATAGTCTGGGTGCATTTTTGCCAGAATATGCCTAATTTTCTCTGCTTGAGTAGCATTAGGCCATAAGCGGTCAAAATATCCACACACCGCTTGAACATAACTTGAAAAAGGTTCCTCTGGAGCCTGAGTTCTTTCTTCAATTTCTCTTTTTAAGTCCTCGATATAATTTGGACTTTCAAATTCCAAAGTAAAATCTGACTCGAAGGTGTCCCAGTCCCTGTAAGGACCAAACACCCTGTACCAGCGTTCCGTCTCACCTTGCATAGCAAGTGGAACCACGGTTTTTAGTACATAAGTTTCTGATAAGCTTAGTGCAATGCTGTACTTGTTCAGCGCTTCGAAAAACTCAGACGGCGATTTTTCATCACCATGACCTTTGTACGAAGGCATGGCGATTTTTGGCAATTTTGTGCTCAATCCCTCAAACTGATTTTGCAGTAAATTCTGGCTTAAAAAATTGGCCTTATGTTGTCGG
This sequence comes from Lithobius niger, assembly GCA_023313725.1. Lineage (NCBI taxonomy): Eukaryota > Metazoa > Arthropoda > Chilopoda > Lithobiomorpha > Lithobiidae > Lithobius > Lithobius niger. The sequence continues at coordinate 8,099 of JAHWFP010106975.1, forward strand.
TTAAAATCCCCAGCCGCATAGCAAGGACCAATCCGGTCTTGCACATTTCTATGCTCAGCTTTCCTGTTCCTAGATGGCGACACTCTGTGCCTACGTCCAGGTTCATAATCCCTGAATGTATTTACATCCGGTGCATGCATCACCGGTTGTCTTCATTCGTCACGGTTACCCTACGTCTGTCTATCCACTCGGTCATGGTTGGCTCCAGGATAGCGCAGACGATGATTCCGTGTACTGTCAGTAGGCTCCACAGCACGATTTAAACGTCTGTTAGCTATGAGTGGCTTCGAGTGCACTGGCCTTCGTTCTTCCTTGTCATGTTGAGAAACACGACTAGGTTGAGCGGTGACATTCACTCTATTCCGGTTTTCCGGTTGAAAACAGCTTTCTAACTGCTTAAACACCTTCTGCCGGAAGTCATTTGGCATGGGGCAAGCATCTGCCTAATTTCGAAAATCAGTGAAAATAGTGGCATTTCTACGCTGATCTTCTGCATCCTCACGATTTAATCTTGGGGGTGACAGACATTTTTCCACACTCGAAATTTCCGAGTCTGAAATATCCGCATCATTACCCCAAGCATCGTTTAGATCCTCACCTAAATCTTCCACTAAGGGTGCATTTCTGCATTCCTCAGTCCGTGCCCCTTTTCGCAAGTTTCCTAGGCTTGGATTCTGTGCTACTAAAGGCCGTTGATTCGGTGCAGCGTTTTTAGTTTGCCATGCTTAACTCATAAAATCGCTAGTTTAAAAAAAAAAGAAATTTCATTTTTTTTTTCCAGTCACGAAGTAAATTTTTCAATTTTGGTCCTCCGGTGGCCCAAAATCTACTCAAACTTCAATCTTGAATACTGTTTTAAACTTACAGTCTCCAATAATTCACGAGTTTACTAGTATTTTGCCGTCTTAAATAATGAGTACTTAGTTAGCTCACTACAGACAACTCAACATTCAACCGGTACGTTAAAAAGTGTGCTCCTTCACTTGTTTAACTTCTACGAGTATATTTGCAGCGAAAGACTTTTGCATCCCTTCCACTCCGTAATAATGTAGTGACTTTATTTTCCGAAGAACAACGGTGATTTTTATTTTAGCAGTTTTTAGGCCCACTAAAAAAAATAACGCCTCTGTGAATACCCCTTGGGTTCACAAAACAGCTACCGAGTTTAACGTTTATTTTCATAAAATATAAACGGGGTTCTTTTATTCATACTAGTCAGCACTCATTAGTTTAAAAAAAAAAAAATGTTTTCCAAGGATACTGAACAACGTGGCCACAGGCTGAGTCCGAGGTCACCCCCAAATCGAATTTTTCTAGACACCGAGTGTTTTGGTCGACCACTCTCATCTAGTCCAAAAACGACTGTTTTACTTTAATTTCTATTCCCAAATAGAAAAGAAAGTGGGCAGTTTAATAATGACAACGACAAGTCAAAATAAAACTTCGGCTTTTCATGGTTTATCCAACAACGCGGCTACAGGCTGGATTCCACAAACTGCCTTCCCAAACTTGGAAAACGCTTATCATTCAGAATTCTAACAGAATCGGAAGCATTAAAAAATGTCGGATTGAAATCCTGAGGACAAGACCCCCAAAATATGTAAGGTTGCTAAGGAAGTAGACGATTAGTTTCAAGACAAGGCTCAATTCCAATTTACTTCTTACTGTACAGCTAGGGGAGTGCACATAATAGCTTTACATATTAGGCATCAGCCAGAATTTACCCTTCTGACCACCCTGTAGGCTCAAGAGGTTCTGACCGCTCAGTCCGAACCCCAAACACCAACTGGTGAGAGGCCGGGATCGGGCTGTTATATATAGCAGCCCGAGTCCTAGCCTCGAAACCAAAGGATGACGGCTAAGCCGGTGCGATCCGGTTCTAACTGGAGTCGAACAATAGAACACCCTCGCACCCGACTGTTGGGCGCTGTGCCAACTCCCGCGTGTATGCGGTGGTTAGCAGCATGCGCACAACAGCGCTGTTAACGGCAAGGTGCACTAAGGAGCGCTGGCTCCGTAGATTGCGTGTTGCCGTCGATGTAAGCCGGTTACACGAGTTTGTGTCTTGTATATGCCTAACTTACATTCAAACCGTGGGGTTGCTACTTGACGTTCTGGACCTGTTTCCGATAATAAGCCAATGGAAAAATCTGCACAGAGCTGGACGCGAAGAACATTTCTTAAAATAAGTGAAACAAGAAAGCCCTCGTAAAGTGTATACTAACACAAATTACAAGTGAGGTGTGGTTCTTGGTGGCTACATTGATTCAGTCACTATTCTGAGGAAAGGTCTGCGCTGATTGAGTAAGCGAAGCAAACGATAATCATTGTTTGACATCGGATACAGCACTTTTTTCCTAAATACAGTTTGTAAGTAGTAGGCTAAATATTTATTCAGTAGTGAAAATGAAGCAGGTGAATCTGGGAAATCTTATTAATTATGGCGAATGAATATAAACAAAGAAAAAAGAAAGAGTAGGCGCAGTTACCGTTTGTTTATGAACTGAATCCTTACGAAAAGCGCGTAGTACACTGATCATTTGCTTGATCTTTGACTGTTTGTTTTTTATGTAAAATTGTCCGTCTTCGAACAAATGTTGGAACACGAAAGACGCTCGAGCGAAGCGAGACACAACCGAATGAGAGAGCGTTAGCGAGCGACTCGGCTAGTTGTTACAAACTATCGAACTGATGATTGTTTGGCTTGCAGTTAAATGCCTTATTATTATTATTTTAATATATAAACAAACGCTAGTCTGTCGCGCCAAGTTAGGCAACAAATATCACAACAAAGATCACATCAATTCAATTGTCGAGATTGTAAACCATTGTAGCGCGACGCCATAGCGTCAGTGTCTTATATCCTGAAGCATAGTTGGGCACATGTCAGGTACTTGGGGAAAAATAATAATGCGGTAGAAAAGCTTAAATTGTGTTGAAATCGAGAGCAATAACCCACCTGAAAAAAATTAACTCGTGTAGGAATGCCACCTATGCTGCTTTCCATGCAAAATATGACCCTCAATAACGTTGTAATTGTGTTACTAGTGACTGGCTAGCTAGTCTGCTCATCCACATGTTAATTTCCATAGGGTGATTATTCATCGATACCGAGATAACGGAAATGCTTCCAGCTATAAAATTGAACGAATGGGCGCAGTACAATACGAACGCGTACCTTTTAGGGTTTGCAGCCTGGGGGCGTAACGGGGATGCACGGGAGAGCGCGTAAGTACGAAAATATTGTTATAACCATTATTAGTATTGTCGGCATCGTCTCTCATTGGACGGCCAAAGTTCGGACAATGAAAAAGTGTATACTGACGTGCGTGCCTAGACACATACTAGTGTATCACGATAAATCTAAACAACGTTGCAAAGAAATTTTATTCACGTGCAATTTACTAAAAATAAACCAACTGTAAAAACAAAGCAAAATAAACAATGCCAAAAACTGGTAAAGAGGCCACTAAGTTGAGATTGGTTCGGCCCTTCAAAGGAGTGATATCAACAGACCAAAACTAAGTAAATAAATCAAATTACAACAAAATTAAAACCAAACCAAAAACCTATAAAGAGGTGACTAAGTTGAGAATGGTTCGGCCTATAGGCAAAAGGTAGTAGCAAATTGTTGAAAACCAATTTCTTGTTGACGTGGCATTTGACGTAGCACTATCTGCACGATAGTGGAGTTGAGTCAATACACAATTTAAAAAAAGGAGTGATATCATATCAAAAACCAAAACTGGTAAAAGGGGCCGCCAAGTTCCGAATAGTTCGGCCTTTCAAAGGAGTGATATCAACACACCTAAACATTCGCCAACTTAATCGCACCGAATAATGACCGAAAGTAACAATGTTCTAGTTTTCATTTAACCTTCGAACTATTAGGCGGTGCGATTAATTTGGCGAATGCTTTGGTGTGTTGATATCACTCCTTTGAAAGGCCGAACCATTCGTAACTTGGGGCCCCCTTTTACCAGTTTTGGTTTTTGATATGATACGGACTACATGAATAGCAGTTCCTATAAACAACGTAAGAATTATTGCTAGTAGCAGCTCAAACAGCGGTGGTTATATACGTGCTGTTTTATTTTTACTTGGCGTCGATGGCCCACGTCTTTAGTATGGGTTGTGAAACTAGGCTACAAGTAACTAAACAGAAACTAAACGAAAGCAAACGAAAGCTTGTTAACATAAATTTGACACGTAGCATAGACCTATATTTAAAAAAAAGCTAAAATAAGAAAAAGGATAGCAAAGACGACCAGTGCGGCACACCAAAATGCAAAGAGCCCAACTTAGCCCAGTGAGTATTGCACCCACATTTTTAAGTAGCATTAACAAATGTGGCATCGTCATTAAAATAACAACTAGATAAAAGTTTGACTTTAGGATCTGTTCGCTCCGCCTACAATAGGCCCAAAGCCTGTTTCCTAGTTACTTTCTGGGATAACCTATACGTTAAAACAACGATACACAGACTTAACCCAGCAGTGCCGTAAATTCCAGTGCGACAGGTCCGGCCACGGCCTACCATTTTTCCAGAGAAAATAGCTTTATTTACCTGTAATAGCGACTGAAGATGTGATGCGACGTTCATAATTCAGGAGGTAGCAACGCTAACTATTCCAGCTACGCCTTTATAATATTCATGGATTTAGTCACTGAACACCATCGATCGTGTTACGCTGGCAGCGAATGCTGAAATTTTATACTAAGATATATGCAACCGAACTACAAACCGTATAGTATTACTAGACGTAACGTATCAGAGAAACAAAAGTTTTTGACGTGAAGGTATTATCCCATATTGGTGATTGGTTGGAGCCCTACCAAGGAACAAAATGTAAGTTTCCGTACCGTACATTTGGAATTACAAAAATCTTTTCAACCAAACAGAAGTCTTGGATACATTACGATTACACACGAGAAATAGTATTTTGTATATGCGTAAAAGCTTCAAAAAACCATGGGACCTGGTGTTTTGTCCAATGGACTTGTGGATCGTACAATCAGAGGCATTCCTACTGTCACCTCCGCTACCCAATGCGTCCCTGTTTCGCCAGGGTTTCCCAATCCCTGGATGTTATGTTTGTTAAGGAAGTAGGAGAGTCGACTGTTGGCATATTGTTGACGTTATTTCTTCCATTGTAGGGTAGAATGTGACTGGCTAGCGGTAACGTATAAGGTAGCAGGAGACCCATAGCAAAATTTTAAACTGAAGCAATTCTCCTGCACCGGAAACTCATTGTTGGGGACCCTTAATATCGTAATAATCTAATTATTTTTATGTTAGTCGCATTACGGGGTTCTTTCACGGCCAAATGCTTTCTTCCTTTTTTACCCTCAGTAGAGGCGAGGCCTCCTGCCAGGTGAAGGCTGGGACAATTTGCCCCCTTTGCTCCGCTCCCACCATCCGTGGGACAAGGTGGCCTGATGGTTAGCATGACCGTTTCATATGCCAGAGGTCATGGGTTCGAGTCCGGCCTCAGCCACCCCTGGCATTTTCGGGAAGAGACGGTCCCTGTGATGTCTCGTGCTCATGTCGATTGTGGCATGTAAAAGAACCTAGAAACTTCCGATGGAATTTACCTTGCAAAATTGCCCCTCTATCCTTCTGGCGCCATGACTATGGCTGGGAGCTTGTCAAAACCTAAGCCCCCATCATCCAGTAGATCCCAAACAGAAATAGTGCTGAAGTTATTGTTAGTAAAAAAAAAGGGGGGGGGGGGGAGGATGAGGCTGATGGTTTTTATCCCCCACGTTTTCCATAGACCGGGGTTCGCGCCAACTTGTAAAATCTGGAACACCTCAGGGAAATTATTTCAGTATTTTGGTGGAGACCTTTTTTACGGATTTAAGTCGGAAAGTAATAAAGTTAAAGTGCTTGGTTCTGTTTTACGGACTGTTTGTTTCCCTGTGTAACAGTTTTGCTTCTTTCAATCAAACGTATTTCCTTTTGGTAAGGAAAAAAGATAAATATACAGTAGAAAAGAAATATAAGAGAGAGTAAATGGTGAATCATGACAGTAGTTTGCGTCACAGTACCGATACTATAGCGGTTCTGACAAAATGAATAAATAAAAAAACTTTCAAATGAACCTGCTCCTGTCGAGAATAAGTGCTGGAGCGCCTCTCCTCCACAAGTACACCACTGCTTTCTACAGCCCTGCTAGAATAATATACTTTTTATTGCCATTTCCATTTTTTCACGTGGGGAGCCGTCGTTGTTTCCTAATAAATGCAGTAAACTCTACAGAATGCTTTAGCATAGTTAGAGTGTCTGACCTTATGTCGGAAAAAATGCAATAGATTTCTTACCAGTTAAAAGATATTATACTAAAAAAGTTCGAGCCAGCCGTCAGTGACTTGGACCACAATTTGGATCCGTCGAGTCGAAGCTTCTGAATTCGTTAGATTCATGACATTGTTTATGTTAGGAATCTGTATTATTTTTCTTTGTTATTGCTTGCTAATATTGGTCTGTGGGGGAAGATAATTATAATGTCATAGGGCTATGTAAATGATAAGCAAATTAGCAGCAAGTCATTTTTGTAGAATCCGCTCAACTCGACTCTCTGGCTTTGTGGATTTATTTGCATGATAATCTTCATGTCGTCACCGTATTTTTCGATCTCTATTTGCAAGTCATACTACCACCCATCTTGCCTGTAAGTCAGCCCCCATCTTAGTGCTGTTTGACGAGAACACCCAACAATGTCAGCAGCAGCTTTCTGCGTGGTACCACCTTCGACTTAACCAACTAGTGCGGCTGAGGCTTCACATTGTCATTCCTCTTCAGTTAAAAATGGTATGAAGGCTAAAAAAAATTTTCTTTCGAATTTTCTTATTTTGCAAAATTCGAAAGCCTGGTGTCTGTTTAACATTTCTGAATGTTTGCATTTATTATTTTCCTCCTCTAACATTAAGAAAAAAATGTAGACTGCAGGCTTTCAAACTTGCACTACCGCAGATGTGCTGGAAAGGTTTAATGAATCTGCAATGTTCTACGTACTCAAAGTGATTTCGGTGTACTAGATGCTGTTTTTGTCTATAACAGTGGCCATTCATAAAAAAAAAACTAGTGCTACAAAAAATGGTATGTGTTGTTGGCAAATTGAATGCCTGCCCACATCAAGAGTTAATTCACAGTTGATTGTCTTGTCTGCAGCAACGCCAATAGCAAATACAACAAAAGAAGATGGGTCATGAAGTGCCGGATTTACGTTGCATTTGTGTAGGTGCAGCGCTTGGAAAACTGATCCCCCACCACCAAAAAAAAAATCAGAACGTAAAATAAAAAAGGACATGTAATTATTTTTATTCACCATGCAGAAATACACCGGCTCATCTTAATGTCGTATTTTCTTTTTACGAGACTTCAACGCCGCAAAGTGATCAGTTACATCACTGAATTCCAGGCATCGAATGATGTATGATTCAATTAACATGACTGGTCATGCGTTCAGGCTCTCTTCAGGGTGACATTCTACACGGAAAAGAGGGAAACCTGGAAAATTCGGGGAAAATCCTAGGAATTTGCTAAAGTCGGAATTTCAACATTTTTCCGGAAGCATTTCTGATGAAGCAAAAACTCGTTAGTCAAGAGTTTTTATTTATTTATGTAATTATTGCAACGCCCAAAAGAGCAATAAATGCAATATCAAAAGACACAAAATTTCAAGACAAATACAAGAAAAAAATAAGTAAAATGATAAAATAATTTTTAAGCAATTTCACGAATATGGCTGCGTTTTTTGAGGCTGACAGTTTTTCTTCAACTTTGTAACAAAGGATACATCACTTCTGGAAAAAAACAACATCATAGCTCAAGTCGTTCCAGTAAATGATAGCGCGTGGAAAGAAAGGCCCAGCGAGCACGTTTCTGTTGCACTGGTAGCGCTTGATCTTTCTGTCATGTTCATGCCTACCCACAAAATCCGGGGCAATACAAAAATCAGAAGGATACAGAAGAGTGCAGCCGATGAAAATATGGAAAAAGACTTGTCATCGGTGCTTTTACTTTTGTTGGCTGAAGATTGTCATTTCAATTTGTTGCACATAGCAATGACACAGGCATCTCTTTGATAGGCATCGTTCATAATCCTAGCGGCCCTAAGCGTGACCCGTTCAAGATAGTCCGACAGATTTTTTATGTAGGGATCCCACGCAGCACTACAATAGTCCAACTTTGGCCTTGTTATCATATTAAAATTACCGTATTAATTTCACTGTTTGCTTTAGCAGAAATGTGCTCAACATGGTCACACCAAGACAACTTCTTGTTAACTTTAACTCCGAGACAAGTCATATTGTCCACCATCTACAAAGCAACACCCTTCATGGAGTAAACAGGATTTGTGTCATTCCTTTTATGTGAAATATGAAATGCCTTAATCTTCACTGAATTTAAGTTCATTTTCCAAGTATCACACCATTTGGCTAATCTGTCCAAGTCTTGCTGGAGGATGACGTTATCAAAATTCACCTTAATGGTCCGATAGATGTGTGTGTCCTCTGCGAGCAGCTTATGCACCAAGACAACAACATCAATCAAGTCGTTAATGTAAAGTGGGAAAAGAATTGTGCCACTTACCGACCCCGAGGCACACCGAAACTAACAGAAAACATGCCAGATTTGCAGCCGTCAATCACCACAAAATGTCTTTGGTTTTTTAAAAAGCATCCGAACCACTCGATAATTTCAATAGAAATGCCATAAGCCTCCATCTTCTGTTGCAAAAAATCGTGGGGGACAGTATCAAAGGCTTCTGCCATAACTAAAGATATATCAACAGAATAGCCCTGGTCCACACACGTAGCAAAATCGTGCACCATAGACGTAAGCATAAGGTCACATGCAGAACCTTTTCTAAAGCCAAATTTGTCCTGTGGTATAAAAATTCTATCTGTCTAAAACTTTTACCATTTAACTCACAATGATATGCTCAAGTATTTTACAACAGATAGATGTAAGCGCTACTGACCTACAATTCTTCGTGTCACTTATCTTACCATTTTTAAACAATGGCACCATTGCCAATAACAACCAATCATCTGGTACTTCCCCCTACTCAAGATACCTGGAGAAAATAAACACAAGAAAGTCAATGCTGACATGAGGTGTGTTCCTCAGAATTGTGGCCCCAATGCCGTCTGGAGCAGGAGCTTTGCCTTCTTTAAGAGTACGCACTAAATTCATAACTCCAGTACGACTAATAAAAATATTAGTCGTACTGGAGTTAAAAATTTAATGTGCACTCTTAAAGAATGCAATTTTTAGCACGAGATACTGTTGCTGTGAGATTGTGCAATTCCTTAACCCCCCCCCCCCCTGCCTAATCGTTTAGCTATTTAATAAAAATTTCTCGTGCTGCTTTAGATTTTATTGGTCAAGGTGCCTAATGGCACTGCAATAGAGATCAGCCAGAGCTCCCGTGTTCCAGTCTGACCTCAGACACCACTGTCATTTTCTGGAAGATTAGGGCATTGCGGTTCCCCATGCCCAGGTCTATTGTGGAATGTCAAAGATCCCATGAGTGTCTGACTAATATTACCTAGCAAAATTGTCTCCTTTTGTCTAGCGCCATACCTTCATGCTTTGAGCCCGTAAACCTTCAAAGTGTATTTGATTTTGCCACGCTGCATTGACTATTTGCTTTAAATTAAAGTAAGAGGTATGACTATGTTTCAGTTCTATTATGACCATACTTTCTTCGTTTTCATTGTTTAAAAGGCGCACGATATATTCCGTATCAGACCGGTTGCAACAATGCTTTCTCTTCAAAACTAGCACGATTCCCTCTTATCACCAAAAGCATTGTTTAAAAGTCACTCGATAACTACTTATCGTGCGACTTTTTAACAATGTTTTGGCTGATAAGTTGATTTCGTGCGACTTTTGCAGAACCTGTAATGACACGACGTAGAGCGTTTAGTATTAAAATACTGCCGGTATTTTATAGCTGAATCAATTCCCAAGCACTCACTTTCATAAATCGACAAACCTATGGTTTATTTCCACTTTTGTAGAACATGTAGCGGTGCTACCTATAATTTACCTGCTACAAAATAGCACAGCCAATAATTCAAAAACGTCGGATCAGTCATTAGCAAGGACACATCAGTTGATACTTGTTCATCATTTCCACCCGAACGAGCATTATGTTCCTGGGTTCAAGCCGAGTACACATTTACTGCCCATAACGTAGAACGTTTAGAATTAACACACTACCTAGAGGTTTGCAACTAAATAGCACTCACTTGCATAAATCCTTCTACTAGCTTACTTGTATTCAAAAGTTTGCCCACAACTCGTTGGCTTTCCTGACTAAGCCACAAGTCGTCATCTTTAAAGAGTTCCAACACTCCTAAATCGGGTGATACGCGATTGCCAGCCGTCTAGGAAGCATCGAAATGCGAAACACAACAATGGACAAACACGTGCTACTAATAGTTAGGTACCTAACAAGGATGCACGTAAACATTGTTCGGTAAAGTGCCATTATTGCTTGGCGCCATCGAAAGAGAACGAAAGTATGGCTATAACTATTACTTAGCTTATCGTTCCAATTTTCGATTGGGTGGAAAGAACTAGACGATTACGTTATCAGCACCAGTTACGGCAGCCCGACGTTTTTAAAGTCCTGCTCCACGTCCCTTTTGACCGAATTAAAAAAGGTGAAAAGTATCAGTTTGGGTCGGGGAAAAGTGGGGAAATTCATCACGTTTTAAACGCTAGCCATCATGGTTGACTCACTTTGTTTAAAATTCATTCATTTTAGTTCGGAAAAGGTTTTTATTAGTTATGACAAGAATTTGTAGGGTTATGGGCACAGTTAAATCTACTTGCAGGAAGCAATGATAGCTAAATGCTTGAAATAATTATTGCCTAACGGCAATATAACAGTAGCGGATTCCCAAGCAATTGAAATTGTGTATTTTATCGTAGACGGCTGAGATAGAAAACAAGTTAAACGAAACCCAAAGTTTCTCTCAAGACAGTCTAATTCAAACATATAGCTTTCCTTGCTTCGCTAACGTTTTACATCGTAGTTAACTGACAGCAGGCAAATATTAAGACACGATCTGTGTGAAACATGAGGCCCCCACGAGGCCCCCTGTATTCTTAACGTAGATGCAACTGCACCGATTGCACATGCTTAAATCCGTCACTGAGATCATGTACAAAGGTTGAGTGTGCTTTAAGCCAGCCAACAAATCTTAGACAATCCTTTGGTTTCGTGACAGTTAAGGTGGTAAAACTGATGCCTGAATATCATTCAATTGCTTCACTAATGCTTACGAAAAGAAAATACGTGAAACACTACTGCTACATTTAACTTAATTGACCATTTTTAGTTTTGTTTATCATTTGTATTATGAACTGGCGCACTAAAAAAAACGCGCACATTATTCGGATCACTTCCTTAAACATTTGTTTATTTGATAATTTTTGCTGGCAATGTCTGTCATCACCATGTGAGTTACAACAAGAATTCTTCTCAGGCGCAGCGAGACGCGGCGGAATGAGCGAGCGAAGCGAGCGACTCCGCTAGTCTTAACCATTAAAAACTTACGGTCGGTTTGTCGGTTTGTTTATATGTACGTCTTCTCCGGAAGAAGGAAGGCTAAAAATGTGAGAAAGGTATCGAAAGGCAGGAAATTACTCCGGATATCGTTTGGACGTACTTTCGTTGTCCTACGTAAAAGTTTTCCCATCGAAAAAAGCGAAAAAACTCCTTTGGACCATTGTTGAAACGAATTTTTTGAAGTTGTTTGTTAGCTAAGGAATGTCAAATTTTCCTGCTGAGAGGACGGTCTATAATTGTTGCGCCATGTTGTCGGCGCGTGAACCAGGAGTGTTGGCAGTTGAATAGCCCTTGGCACCTTCCATCTAGAACGAAGCGCATCTTACGGGAGTTGATTGTTGGTGTTGCTTTTGTTGGCTATTCCAACCAACCCTTTCCAACACCGGTTCTCGTCAGATCCCCGAAGTGAATCAGCATTGGGCTGGATTGATACTTGGGTGGGTGACTGCCTGGGAATCTGGCTGTTGCAGACATAGGGCCTTAGGGCTTCGGGCAGATGACCAGGAGTGGTTAACGCTCGTTAAACCCTTTAACCCTTTACCAACCCTTTGAAGTAATATTGGATGTCTTTCGTCTCTTTACGTGTTAGCTGGTTTTGGTGGTTACAGTGCAATCGTTCGTTATTGTTTGTCTTTGCTTAGTTAGTGCAGTTGCCTGTTTAGCAGTTAAATTAATTACGTTACGTAAAGTTTAACTGCTAAATACTAAATTACGTAAAGAACATATATTGACAACAGAAAAGGGTGTAGACAATATTTCTACGTTTGAATTTGTAACATTTTAAAACACCAAGAATCGGCCAGTAGTGTTTACGTTGAGCTATTACTGGTTCTCGACTTATGTGCGGTAAAACACGATCAGCTTTGAGTTCTCGGGTGGCCAGACTGTTGGAAAGATTTATAGCTATCGTTTGTTTATGAATTAAAGCCTTACAAAATACGCGTACTCCCACTCTAATCATTTTCTTGATCGTTTTAGATGTGGAATGGCTGTGAGCAGCATAAGAGTTGCAGCATGACAGCTCTTCGAGCGTAACGAGTTAATCGTCTACCGCGAGTGAATCGTCTACCACGGCCAACTTTCACGAATTTTGTTCCTGCTTTCCTCCATTAATAAGTGGTGTGCGATGGTGCGGATGGTGTCCATGGACAGCTACCGTGGTGTAGTTTTGCACCTTAAGTCAGAATTTCGATTGGTCGTTCCATTCCGGAGCTTCGGGGCCCCGAATGAGCAGTTTCACTGCTTTACATTGTTTTAAACATTGTTATTAGGCAACAATGTAAACCAGCAAACGCCAGTATTAAAAACTGAAAGGGTTAAAGGGTTTAACGAGCGTTAACCACTCCTGGTCATCTGCCTGAAGCCCTAAGGCACTATGTCAAACCCTAACGAGCAGAACGAGGCCCTATGTCAAACCCTAACGAGTAGAACGAGGCCCTATGTAAAAACTTAACGGGCAGAACCGCAACAATGCAAACGCCAGGATAGAGGGTATTGTCGTAATTATTTTCTTAATCAAGGCTCTGGATGAATAAATTGAAATTTAAATTGGACGTTTTAAAATCGCCGTCTTTCAACAAGTCAGCATGGCGGTAGCGGTAGTCTTCTGTGGGACTGGACCCCCAGCCGTTATGCCAAACTAGAAATGAACAGGGGTTCACAGTGCCTGTCACCATGCTGATACTGAAGCCAAGAGGGAAAAAGGGTTTACAGTGGAAAGCGAGATGTGCTGATTGAGTGAGCGAACCGAACGAAAATCAGCATTTGTCATCCATCATGACAAGAAGGCAAGGGGGAAGAAGGTTTTATGATAGATAGGGAGATCTGCTGATTGAGTGAGCGAAGTCACCCAAAATACTGATTAAAGAATCTTGCATACACACGTTTATTACACCCGTCCAGAGGACAGGCTTCCTGTAGTTTAATATAATACTTGAAACATGCTTCAAGCTGCTTACTGAGGCCGTCTTTCCTCAGCAAACATGAATTTATTAATGTCTTTAATTCTCTCTCACCAAAAACGGTAACTTTGTTTTCAAGGTTGTCACCACACAACGAGCACCTGGATGCCAATGGATTGGACTTTTTATGACTGGAGTCCGAGCACTTGGCCATCGGCTCTGGCAGCACCCCAAATATACATTCATTCAACATTGCAATGCGAGGCTGCAAAAAGTACTATAAAAGAATTATTGTAATATTAGATGCCTATTGTAATATTAATTTCCTACTATAACAGAATTATTGTAAAAATAGTCTTTGATAATAATTTTCAACTAGCTGTACCCAGGCAGATCATCAGCACATACGCGAGCGAAATACTGTACTGGGCTGCATGATATGAAAACGCTCCCTGACCGCCACACCCTGCCATCCCCCACCCCCATTCCCTTGCACCCCGTGCATTCCCCCAGAACTCCCCATTAGATGATCTTTCAAACCCCCTCCCAGGGATCTCGTGGTATTTTGGTCTTCTTAGAAAGTAAATTCCACTTTCAGTGGAGGGAGCCACTCTTAATCTCAGTGTGGCTGCATTGCCTGTTTCTCCGTATCGCTCATGAGGTGACTGCTGCTCAACCAACTTTGAAACTATTCGACTCGGCTCTAATAGCCAGCATTATTGAAGCTTTTGATTTCACATACTTTATCGGAAATTCCTTGTCAACAGCTGCACCCATCGTCCACACAGTATTTGTTCAATATGCTCCATGTGAAGAAATCAGTGTGTGCTAATACAAACTCACTGCACATAAAGTAACAATGTAACCAGGCAGGAAAGAAAGTAATACTGTGAGCGAGGGATACCCTATGCAAGTTTAGGTCAACAGTGTTAAGATATTGGCCATGTGAGCAATCTAGAAATTGCTCAAATGGTCAATATTTTGAACACTGTTGACCTAAACTTGCATAGGGTATCCCTCGCTCACAGTAATACTTTCTTTCCTAATCTAGAAATATAACATACGTCGTTAATGCGTGCGACACATTACCATTTGCACTGTATAACAGAGTGGAAGAAGCGGTGGGAGACAGAGGTTGAGAAGTAGTCCAAATTACACCTGGACGCCTAAACTTTTGACAAAAGCAGCCACTGTTCTCAGCCTGGAAAATAGCCCAGTGGGCGGCTCGAAGGAAAGAAGGTTGTTCATTGTCAGTGCCGGGCGGATGAAACCTGCCAAAGCCACGTGACGACAGTGCTGCACCGAGCACTCTAGGAGAAAATGCTCCATTGTCTGATCTTGCACGCTGCAGAGGCATCCCAGCACATCTTGTAACAATGAGCCGCTAGGAGGGAGTGATCCATACGGAGCCGAGAGAGAATCCTCGCTGTTGAGAGGGGGAAGACATCTAGGGGGACGACAAGGAGCAACCTGTCTGAAGTGCAAACAGAAACCAACCAGTGGTGGCTGTAAACCACTCTCTATCCCACTAAGCTAGTGACCATGCACGTAACTGTGGCCTTCTCAACACCAGAAGGGTAACAGAGGAGATACTTCACTCCCAATGTGAGCTGCAGCTCCGGCTGGCCCATCAGTCTGCTCATTTCCCAAAATGCCTGCACGCCCTTTGATCCAGGAAAGTATAACCAGACGATGGTGGGATGAAGCTTACAACTTGTGGCAAACTTAAAAAAGAATGGGGTCACAGAAGTCGAGGTTCACAATGGTCCGCTGCAAAGCTGCAAGGGCTTCCTGCGAGTCAGTGACGATAGTGAACGACCGGAGATCAATATTCAGAACAATATCAAGCATCACCGATATGGTGCAGAGCTCACACACAGGGCTGGAGGATATTTACAAGAGCCTCCGACCACAAAAGACCTTCAGAGAGGGAATGGCCACACCAACACCTCCAATACCTGTATTCTTACAAAAAGAGGTATTGCAGTAGATGTCGCAATCAGTAGCACTGGTAAGAAGACATCAAACATATCAGGACCCTTCACCATGGGCAGAACGGCAGGGCACGAGCAACTTTCAACGGCGAGACAGAGAACGCACACTGCAGGGACAGTGCGACTGTCCCAAGAAAATCTAACACATCCAGAACAAACGGACGTAGGGTGTATTAGTCACAAATGATCTTACCGACACAGTCATACAAGCCCCTGCCGTCGTTGTGCATGCCCAGCAAACAAAGAAGCTCAGTTGCTCTGACGTGCAGAGGAGGCTCACAGGATTCAACCCACAGGGACTGAAAGGAAGTCGTTACCAGACAAACCATGACGACTTCTCAGGCACTCGTTCTTAGCAGCTTGAAGCATGGAAATATGTCGTTGTTCAAGAGCCAAGAACGGAAGGTGATAGTCCAAGACTGCACGTATGAAGGACCTGAAAACTGCACGAAGGAAACCATGCTTCACACTTGTCATCCTCATGGCTTTTTTCTCATGGCTTTGGACTATGCAATCTTAAAAGAGCGACACGTAGTTTTACTTTAGTTTCAATAGATTTTTTTTTTGATGCAACACATCTATTAAAACGAATAGCCGGGGGAAAAAAATAACCGACGGGGGAAAAAACGCTGCAGGAAAAATTACAAAGTCGTTGGTGAAACTCCGTCCTGCCTGGTGAAATTTGAGCCAAGGCAACTTACCCATAATTACAACAGAAACATGAAAAAACAACAAAAGCGACAAAAAAATTTTCAACGAAAACTATAGAAATAACAAACGCCATACCATGCTTACCAATATTCGAGGCAAGACACCCAACTTAAATAACATCAAAAACACGAATAATAAAAACTAACTGTTAAGCTAATTTTCCCCCTCCTCCCCCGCGTGTTTTTTTTTTTATTTTACGATCGGCTTTTCTCCATAATTTTCTTCTGTGGCTGTAGTTTTTATTTACCGTTGCCTTTCCCGGGCCCCTTCCAGCACTGTTTTTTATTTTCGTGCATGATGACATACACGTGCAACTTTTAACCCCTAACTTCCCCAAGTAAATGAAGGGATAATCCCATAACAAAGCAGCTGAACGGGTTTACTTCGGGAGGCAGGGTGGGGAAGGAGGAAAAACTTGATCAGTTTGTCCCGCTTCGACAGCCACACGACGTTTTGCCTGAAAAAATTGGCTTTAGTACGGCTATAATAACGATTTTAAAAGCGTTTTGTACATATTTGCTGCTTTGCCTGTGGCACATATGTGAAGGGCTCGCTGTCATAACTTTTTTTGTTTCTTGATAGTCTTTCAAATACGAGAAATTAGCACCTTAAATCTGGCTTTCTACCATAGCCATCCATTGAGCACACGCTGCGCTGCCACTCGTAGTGGGTTGTGCGCATGCTTGAACCCCTCTTTCCGGAGTTAGTCGAACTCCCTTATGCAGTACAACGTTTTGTAAAATACGCCCCATAAACACACAAGATAAATAATTAGGCTATACACATATTGCAAAATTGATAAAAAAAAAATGAAAATTAATTTAATTTA
>JAHWFP010106975.1:27943-51833 GCA_023313725.1 Lithobius niger
CCCCCCCCCCCCCCCCCCCCCCCCCCCCCCCCCCCCCCAAAACACAGAGGAAAATTGTATTTGATGAGTATTAGAACATTTTTTTGCGAATATGCGAACATGATTTTTCCCTTTTCGTCCAACCTCTAGCTGGAATAGACTTAGTGCCATTTGAAGACCGGCTGTCGCAGATTCAAAGAAAAGAAATTGCCGTCAATTCCGTGAATTCGTTCACAACATAGGGCACTACAGTTCTTTAACATGTTCTATAAGCCACAAACATTTTCATTAAAATGAATCCCTCGCTATACATGCGACATTTAATATTCTGTGATTCTGAATAAAGCAACATAACTTCGTGACAAATAGAAAATATCATCACACGTTACTTGGTTTGTCAACAGCGTGTGTAACAAGGTAGTATATCGGATTTCCAAGAATTAGCTCGTGTAATACGCACCGCGTGCAGGCGATCGTCTGCTTGTTTGTCCGAATGGTTCATATGGTCGCCGCGTGCGGTGCTGCTGTTATGCGTCACATGCGAGGGTACCGCGGCAGCATGACGACGCGTGCAAGCAAGATGTCCCCTAACCCAATTATTCGTCCATGCTTCCACCATGGAGGTAAGCGGGATATACTCAGTAGTATAGAGCTTTTGTGGATAATACGGCTACTGTTTTGATACAGTTTTGATATTTTGATATTGATACGTTGGTGTAGGTTCATGCGTGGCATGTCGTTATGGAATACAAAAAGAACGAGTGGTATCGAAGGAAGCGAATACAAAAAGAACAAACTGTATCGGATGATCCGTATCAGGTTGTATGCACCTATCTACTGTCACTTCCAAGTGTACGGACCAACCACTACTACAGTATACTACACATCACACAATAGTGCATGCCCTGGAGGTCACATGACTCACAACTTTCCGTGCAACGGCAGTACAGCTGAAGGTCAGCAGCATTAACCAAGGTTAGTAAATCGGTAATTAAACTCAGCCAATTACAGTAAGTACAGTACTGTAAACTGGGAACTCCTGTCAGATAACGTTACTAGGCTTTTTGTGCAGCAAGTGGTGTGGCGATTAGATGTGAATATTGGCTAGTTGTTAATTCAGTATGTACATTGGGTTCAGGGGCGTAACCAGCACCCCCGCAGTCCCCGCACGTGCGGGGGTTTTGCCTACTGGGCCGAAGAGCACGAAACACGATGAGGCCTTTACTAGTGGACTATAGCGTTGATTTTTGTTTACAAATTCGTGCTAAGTTCCCAGAGAACCATGTGGCGTAGAAAGGTTAACGTTTCAAATGAAAGAGTATTCTTTCTAGTTCCTGTAGACCTAAGCGATGTGAAAATGACCAGTTTATGTATAATGCTTATTGTTTGGAAGCAGTTAATGATTACGTTTAAAATTTGTTTGCCAGATAACAAGAAAATTGTGAGCCCAACACGATAAAATGGTTACATTATTTCGAAACGTCAGTTTTAGGAGCAGAGTTAAATTGTTGAACACGTAGTCACAAAATAAATCGTCCTGATTGTTAATTAAAAATAAAAGTATTAAACAAATTAAACTAGTTATGTTAAAAAAAAAACAAGCTTAACGGTATTAAAAAAGAAATACAATTTCAATGGCAACGAAGCGCCATCCTCTGCCTCACAGTCGTGAAGCATAGACCTTTTTCCTAGTTCACATATGGGTTACATTACGCTCGACTGAATAATTTTTGTAAGTAATTAGCAATAATTATCAATTTTAAACTCCCCACGTTTTTCTGTTAATTACTCCAAACGTATTGTGTTTAAGTGATTTTATTACGCAACCACATTGTTCTTTAAAGTTTTATGAACACTTTGCTGCTTGAAAAATAAAATTGAGCAACTGGTTGTTGAGAAACAGGCGTGCATGCACTGAACTGTAAATTTTTCCAAGATGGCGGAGTTTCTTGGCATAGAGGTAGTTAATATCCATGACATATATGATAACTCTCTGTCTTACTTTCTCCATGCTGAGGGGGTTTATTGATGTGGACCCTAAACTTTACTTTGTGGTGCGGGGAAATACGTTCACCAGGGGCCACCGTCTTAAATTAACGGTACTTCAACAAAAAATTAAATTGTGCAAGATAGGGTTGTTAGCCTAATAGCCTACCCCCTGAGTTGATCGAAGTTGGGAATCTTGGGTGTTTTAGGCGAGGTCTTAAAAAGGTGGATCTGTCACAATTTATGAAATGTCTTTAAAATCCTAATTGTTTTTTTTTTGTTTAAACTTAATAACTTGCACTGGTGTAAGTGGAATGAAAATTTCCCATCTTATTCCTTTTATCTTATGTCTTGGGGATAATAGACCTTATTATTAGTATTATTATTATTATTATTATTATCATATTAAGATTGACAATTGGTTTTAGCCAAGCTTTAAACTACGATGGATTATTTTATGTTTTTTTTATAAAATATTGACAATGATACCTGGCTTTTCTCCCCATTTGTCCCTCACGTTTGGCGATTCTATCGGGGACCATTGTGTCCTTGGCAGGTCTAACCTTGGTGGTAACGCATTAGTTACCCCAACCGAATACCATCGACCTATCCTTTGCAGCCGAGCCATCGTTCTTGTTTTAAAATTTTAAACTATTTAACTTTTGTAATTTATAATTTTTATTATTTTTTTAGTTTTAACATCGGATCGCAGTCATTGATCACCAGATCATTGCCATTCTGGTTGTGTTTGCAACAAACCTATTATTATTATTATTATTATTATTATTATTATTATTCCAAACATACACCCCAACGACTCATGCGGGGTGTATGTTTGGAAATATAATTTTAAATTGTTTTCTAGATTATTGTTTATTAAATTTCGCACAAGCTGTTTCAATGCAGTTTCGAGGGTTACGATGGTAACTATTTTGAAATAAATTATAACTATATTATACATTATATTATTACAAGATGGCAGCTGGGTGGTGGCTGATGGAAAGTGGCTAGAGAATGGTGAGAAATCTGTAGGTAGGAAAGAAAAGCTGAGTTCAGAAAAAGTGATAATTGGCAACATAAGGAACTAAAGAGGACTTGGACAAATTTTGGTGAGTCTACAACTAAAGGAATAGTGGTGCTTTGAAGAAAATTATTGAGGCAGATCAACGTATGGTTTAACTGAGAAAAAGTTTCCAAGACAAAATTTAGTGTGTTCATTTTGGGTTTGATAATACAAAAAAGTTTACAGATATAGATTAACAGTTTCAACCCAAATGAAAACTAAATGAACTGGAATGAAACTTTTTGCACTAAAATGAAACGACATCTTT
This sequence comes from Lithobius niger, assembly GCA_023313725.1. Taxonomy (NCBI): domain Eukaryota; kingdom Metazoa; phylum Arthropoda; class Chilopoda; order Lithobiomorpha; family Lithobiidae; genus Lithobius; species Lithobius niger. The sequence goes on from JAHWFP010106975.1 coordinate 31,240, forward strand.
AAACAATTAAAACTAAGAAAAGACTCATGTCAAGATGCCAAGATTGTGAAAACATATTAGGAAATCAAGTGTTTAGGTGGTATGTAGACAATGTAAGTCAAAATTGTGTTATAAATGTGCTGGACTTAAACAAAAAACATGGAAAACAATGATTGATACAAAGAAATTGGAATGGATATGTAAAATAAGATGCAGAAAATCGAGAATGGAGTCAGAAACCAATGAGGATAAGAACACAGAAAGGCCAGAGAGAATTACTGATGAGAAAAATGAAAAAAAAAGATAATGAAATAGAAGAAACAGAACATGAAAGAAGACAGTACAGAATCAGAATGGAAAAAATGGACTTGCTTATCTCAAAATACGAAGAACAAAAGAACAAACTGGAAGAATTGATAAAATCATTAGAGTTTGTGACGAAAGAAACAGAAGATCTTAAACAAGAAAAGACTGACATGAAAAAAATTACAAGAAATGGAAATGAAAATACAAGAACTAGAAAATACAGGTGAAAAAACTAAAGTGCTTGAAAAAAAGATGAACACAATGTTCCGTGAAACAAAAGAGACAGAACGATATGAAAGGAACAGATATTTTGGAAATTAGTAAAATGGATTGGCCGCAAAATGTAAACATGAAAGATACATTATGCAAACTTGCAAAAAACTTTAACGTAGCTCATAACGACGGTGAAAGAGAGGCGGTACACCATATCCCAAACAGAAACAAGAACAAACCAAGTGTGATAATAATTGTGCAATTTAAACATAGACAGAGCAGAGACAAGTGGCTGGAGCAGAGAAAAAGTATTGTCACTAATGATAATATGTTACGAAATGGAAATAGAAAGATGATCTAGCTTAATGAGAATATGACACCTTACACATTCTGGAAAACAAAACATTTTTCCAACAATAATAACTTTATACATATATATTGTATGGTTTAGAAATGGAAAGATTATGATGCGAAATGATGGTGACACATAAGAAGTGAACATAATACATGAAGAAGATGATCTGTTGAAACTAGCTGAACAATAGAATTCATTAATTATATCTTTCAGAAGAAAGAGGAGATTGGTAAAAAAATGAAAAAGGACATTGAAAAAAGTGAAATGTAAAAGTGACACATATCAACATTAGAAGTCTCAGAAAACATTGGGATATTTTTGTTCATCTTTTAGATGAAATCAACTTTGAATGGGATACTATAATATTAACGGAAATTAATATAAAAAAGAGGAAGTATACCTATGCAAATTAAGCAATTATGGGAAGTATACATTGACCAGAGAATCAACAAATAGAGGTGGTGGTATGATGATTTTCACAAAAAAATAATCTGGAAGTTGAATGGCTTGAACTTAAAATTGATGATAATAATGTGATGGAAATTAAAATTAAAGAAAATAATATAACAGAAACCCAAACTATAGATATTTATAGAAGACCTATAAGCAATAAAACTATATTTATTAACAAACTAAAAGATATAATAAAAAATAATAAGGTGGATTGGGAAAACCAAAAAATTATAGGAGATATTAATATTGACATACTAGAAAAAGAAAATGGAAATGAGGACAATTATGATCAAAATTCAATTGATAAATATGAAACACTTTGCGTCGTCAGGCTATCAGTATCAAATAAACTCGCCAACAAGTGAAGAAATAATAAATAAAAATGGTAGAAACATACTACCACAATCATGTATAGATCATGATCGTATTCATAATCATATTGCAGATCATCATATTACTATGGCTTGGATTTGGAATAAAAAAATAAAAAATAATAATAGAAATAAAAATGATAATAATAGTACATTATATTGGAAATACGATGATAAAAAAATAGAACAAGAAATTAATCAAATAAATATGAATATACTAGATGAAAACCAAGAACCAAATGAAATTTACACTGAAATTATTGAACGGATTAATAATATTTATGAAAAAACAAAAAAACTAATGAAAATAAACCTAAAAAACAGAAAATAAATAAAAGAAAAGAATGGATGACAGAAGATTTATTACAAAAAAATAGAACATAAAAAATAAATTATGGAACAGAATTTTAAAAAATAAAGGAGATGTAAATAAAGTATTAATTTAAGGACTGCACTTGCGCTAAGGGCTCATAACTGACTTGTAGGAAAAACATCATAGCGTCTCACCAACTTGAAGTAAGGGAATAAAACCTGTGTCATTTTTTTCCTTAATGATCTGGCCTTCATATCCCATTTTTTTGTTTTGCTGTTATTGCCTGGAAGTTTTTGATCTGACCTGTAGAAGATCTGTAAACCATGATAATACAGCGGGCACATTTGGGCGCACCCGTCCTTAAAGGGTTAATGGAGGAATATAAAAGAGAAAGAATGAATGTAAATAAACTTATAAAATCATTTAAAAATGATTTATATACAAATAAATTGGATAGCTTAAATAAAAATAAAAAAAATTAAAAAAACGGTGTGGGACGTAATAAAGGAATTAAAAAGCAAAGAAACAAAAAAATTATTGGTGAGTAAATAAAAGCAACATTTAAAGCTAAAATGTTATTGAAATTGTGAATGAATTTAATGAAAACTTTGGAAATCAAATTTCGATTCTAAAGAAAGAAAATGAAACTGAGAATAAGGAATATAAAAAAGGGATATTCTCCAAAAATATAAAAAAAAATGCAATTCAAGAAAAAAAACAAAGTAACATATTATCAATGGTAATAGAAGATGCTAATAATGTAGAAATTATAAACATTATAAAAGAATTGAATAATATATGGGCAGTAGGAGTAGGAGTATTAAAAATACAAATTATAAGACCTATATACAAGAATGAAAATTAGCAAGAAATAAATAATTACAGACCAATATCATTATTATCTGTAATCAATAAAGTTTTGGAAAAATTTTTCGCAAATAAAATCAACAGCTTTCTTGAGAAATGTGAAGTATGGAGTAAAGTACAATTTGGATATAAAAAATAAAAGTACAACAGATCTCTTAATTGAAGTTAATGAATTAATAACAACAATAACAACAGGTTTAAATCAAGAAAAAGTATATTGGCTCAATACTTATTGATTTAAAAAAGAATTGACAAAAATATTTAACTTAAAAAATGTGAAAATTCGGGACTTAGAGGAAAATATACAACATATTAAGAAGCTACTTAATAGAAAAACAATTGTAAAAGTGGATGGGGTAAATAGCATAACGAACAATGTAAAATATGGAGTTCCACGAGGCTCCATACTGGATCCACTATTATATTTAATATATACTAATGGTATTGATGTAAATTTAGAAAAAAAAACATATATCTATTTGCAGATGATACAATATTAATATCTATGCATAATAAGTATGAAGATATGATGTTTAACTTACAATATGATTTCAATATACTAAATGACTATTTTATTGAGAATGAATTGCTCATTAGCAAAGAAAAAACAGTACAAATGGATATCACGGTACCGAAAATGAAATTAAAAAAAGAAATATGGATAAAAAAACATAATGTAAATTGCAAAAATCTGATTAAAATGAATATAATGGGTTGTGAGAAGGACTGTGTTAAAATTGAAAAAAAATCAACAAAATATTTAGGAATAGAAGCAGAATTGGAATTTTAAACAACATATTTTGGGAATAATAAAAAAAATAAGACAAATCATACCAAAAATATATATTATTAAAATTGTACTACAGAAAAAACAAAAAAACTGTCTTTGACGCATGGATAAGAAGTAACATAAGATATGGTCTGGAGATATATGGTCATGCACCAGAATATTTGGTAGACTACAAAAAATACAAAATAAGCTGGTAAAAATAACGGTTAAAGATAATATTAAAAAAAACCTTAACTTTATATAACGAAAATGAAATTAAGAAAATAAAGGATCTAACAATTTTGTCATATTAACAAAAAAATTATTTCTATAACATATATAAAAACTATAATAAAATATTAAAAAGAAGTAAGGAAAATAATACGAAAATGGTCAAATCAGTATGGAAAAAGAAGGAAAGAATGGTATATATCTTTACGTTTTGCGTATATATCAAAACTATATGACGAATTATCAGAAAATATGTAGTACTATAATTCAAGACTACAAGATTTTAAAAAAGATCTATCACATAAAATAATTACAGGAACACCATTAAATACTTTAAAAAATAATACCAAAATAATAATTGTAATCTATAAATCTATTAAACAACATTACAGATCAGCTTCCTGTAATGTATAACAGTCTAACTACCAATAACTATTTTCATTGTAACCTCATACAGGTTATTTTTTGTAACTTTGAGAATTGCATTGCTTTTGTAATTGTAATTGAAAAATAAACATTATTATTAATATTATTATTATTATTATTAATTATTAATAATTATTAATATTTTGTTTTGCCATCTGTTTTTAACCTACTGCCCCAAAAGCTTTTTCTTCTCGATAAATACTCTAAAAAGAGAACTGAAGAAATGGATTGTTCACCAATGATGTAAATATTGTAATCATATTTTTGTTTTATCTTTACGTTTTGCGTTAATGTATGCTCTGTAATTAGAATACCATATTGATACACATTGTTAGATAGACAGTTATTTATTTATTAGAACCAAAATTCTAAAAAAAATTTTTTACATTCGAATTCACACCTTGTTTCAAATGACTCAATTTTACCTCATACACAAGCACATTTATTGTGCTTCATGGGGTACTTTTGTAACACAATAAATAAAAAAAATATTATACACTATTACCAAAATATTACCAAAAGAAATATTATTGTACAATAACAAAAATGAACTTAAACTAATGATTAAGAAATTTTTATTGAATGAAAGGAAATTATTTTATGTATAGAAAAGCTTATGTGTATGAAAATATGTAATTGTACTGTACTGTATTGTAAGCTGATAGCAAAATGTTTTGTTTAATTTATTAAGTAATTCCAAAAATGTCAGCAATTGTAAAAAACTAAAATGAATGTATGTCCTTGCTTGTTGCTCACACATGTTTTAATTAACATCGAGCATTGCCATCATTCAGGCAATAAATTTATTATTACATTATTAAATTATTATTATTATTATTATTATTCTTAACCATTATTTTTAATATACACAAATGATATCACTTCAAACATTAACAAAACAGAACCATTTCTATTTGTGGACAATACAATAATGATATCAATAAACCATAAATACAAGGACATCATATATATATAATTTACAAAAGAATTTTAATAAATAAATGATTGACTAGTTATAAATGAACTTTATATAAGCAAAGAAAAAACAATACAAATGTACATATCTGAACAAAAATGAAAAATTATAAAGACAGGATAATAAAACATTATAGGGACTGTGAAAATTTAAGAAATAATAAAAATAGGAAGTGCAAAATGGAGTTGACAAAATTAGAAAAAAAAAGAAACAACAATATACTTAGGAATAGAGATAGATTCAAACTGGAATTAAAAAACATATACAGCAAATAATACAAAAAAACAAGAAATATATTACCAAAGAAGCACCCACTTAAAAATTTATTAAACACGAAAGAGAAAAAATTATATGATGCTTGGATAGGGTCCATAATAAGATATGGTATAGAAATATACGCTCACACATCAGAATACTTGAGAGAAAGACTATAAAAAACAAAAAACAAGATTGTTAAAGTACTGTTTGGACAAAACAAGACTATAAAAACAAAAGAAATATATGAAAATAATAAAATTTTTAATATAATACAGGTTAGAGACTACACAATAAATATTGAAATGATAAGAGCAAATAAACAGACATATACCAATACCTAGATGGAATAATAGCTACGGAAAGAGGAAAAAAATGTTTTATATACCAGATATATTCAATAAAATATCAAGAAACATGCTATGCTGTCAAAATATGAATGAAATTAAAAAACAACTAAAAAACTTTAATACAAGTAAAATAACATAAATGAAATATACATAATTATATGGAGTATGAAAGATTAAGAAATGTTTTTAATTAAGATGAAAATTAGTGAATACTAAATTTTAAGATAAGATAAAAATGTATGTGATATTTATTTGTATAATTGTCAGCTACTGTGGTAAACATGGAGGATGTACGTAATTAGGCTTAGTTAGCTTAAAAATGTAAAACTGATAAATGTAATGTTTATGTGGTTCTTGCACAAGCCATATAATTAAATTATAATTGAAAATAGACTACTATTATTATTACTATATTATTATTATTCAAAAATATTCTAAGTTGCCCTGGGTTCAGGCCTTTTTCTGCCTATATTGCCTGGACTACTGACCCGAGCAGTGTGAAGTATGTCAAGGCCTTCATTAGTGGGCTATAGTGCCTATTCTTGTTTAAACTCGTATAAACTTGTATAAACTCGACTTTAGTTCTAGAGACATATGTAAATTAGAAAGCTGGTGCAGATTTCAAATGATTATGAAAGATTATACTTTCCAATCCTATATGCTAAACGAAAATGGCCTATTTTTTGGACAAAGCTTACAGTTTGGAATCAGTTAATGATTACGTTTATAATTTTTGTTGCCTACTTTCAAGCCCCATACGATAAAATGACTAATTTATTTCGAAATATATGCTCAGCAATTCGAGGTATATTGTTGAATTACGTAGTCGGTAACCAGCCAACTGAACTGTGCTTATTGTCAATAAAAAGTGTTGGTTATATTTGTCGAAAGGACTTGTTTATGAATATGTTTTTAACCACATTAATCTTCATAATGGCTAATCCAAGACAGCGAAAAAACGAATAAAAGTAACTTATGTAACGGAGTAATAAAACATATTTATCAATTGATCCATGAAAAACAAATTTAAAAAAATTTAGTTTATTCATGGCCTCGTAGTTTAGAAGCACAGAGACATTAACTCCTAGTTCACGTCTCCTAGTTCACGTAAAGTTACGCTAAGCCCGACGGGGAAAAAAAACGCTTAAAAAAGGTTCAGTTAAACAGGGAGTTTCTTTTATTTTGTTTCTTGGTTTGTGTGCAATTGCACTTGTAATTCTACCTGCAACTGTTTCTGCGGGGAAGTATTTTGTTTATTGTGGGGAACGGGAGGGGACTCTCGATTTTTTTCTGGTGCGGGTGTATAGAAAAATTTCCGGTATGGTCCTGACAGTAGGAGCTGGCGTGAGAACCACCAGCTCGACAATGCGGTAACCACTTCCAGTGAATAAAAAACAAGATATCCGGTCATGGATTAGTTACTATGGATTAGTCGCTGGTCTATACAGTGGGTAGAGGAAACGTAGCAATAGTTAATCTTTACATTGTCCTTCGTGGGCAACATGTTCAGTACTTTTGAACTGCACGTAGTTGTATAGCTGTGGTATTTGAGAAGTTATAGAGAAACAATGCAAAAAAGATATAAAGAAATTTAGAGCTCATTCACTGCATGCCTCCTGCGTATCACACTGTAGTTTTCACCGCTAACGTTTATCGTCTGTAAAGTTTATGCACAATTTACTAAATTAACAGCAAAGATAAATACTAATTCGAGCTGATTACACCGCTTGCTACAAAAATTTCGTTACGTTTCTGTCGTTTAAGAACGTAGACTCCATATTTCAGAGTATTCATTATCGTACGCCCATCACCATATGCATTGTCTTAGTATAGTAATAGTGTTAATGTAGGTTAAATGCTAGTTAGTAAGGATCATTAGTTTGACGACAATCACTACAATTTATTTATATGACAAATAAAACTGAAGTTCTGCCTTCTTCAGTGGATGAATTCAGCGGAAAAACAGCTCGTATGAGCCTGTGAATCTTTGCTTCAACAGTGACGTCATACGGAGGCATCAGAAAATTCATAGCGCTTTTTAGAACAACTTTTATTAGTTGTGGCAACAGTGCTGAGCTGTTCTGCGAGTTTCTGAAGTGTTCTGTGATTGCAAGCCTAATTCTATTCTGGGCTGGCTTTGGTTTACATTTTTCTAAATTGTCCCTCAAACATCCCTCATTTACATTGTATTACAGTTAATCTCGTATTGGACTTGAAGAGACACATCAAGGTCGTTCATTCCCCCTGTACAAATGACCTCAACCCACAACACATACACTGAGTATCAGTTCGCTCCTCACGGCATGTTCCAAAATATTCGCATGGAACCAACCAGTACTCTGCTGTCCATGTTTTCAGGGGCAGCAGAGTACAGTTTCACTTTCTATAAATTCTTTGTATTCCGTTAATATTATTGTCATGCCTGATGACCGACTTTCAAAAGGAACTCTTTATGTATTTAGCTGAACTTTTCAATGTGTTTTATTAAACTTACACTGGTGTATGCGAAGAGTGTTTATCACTGTACTCAGAACCGTGGGCTAAACTACTTTTAGATTTAAAGCAGACATTTTTGGCTTGTTTAAGGTCCGTCTCCCAGCTACGGATCTTAAACAAGCAAAAAATGTCTGCTTTGTTGGAGACATATAGGGGTCCATGGTCGACACTCGCTGTTGTGCCCCTTTAGTGCCCAGTGAATTGTTATTCAATTCTCACAAGGCCATTCTTTAACGTTGACTGTCTTCTTCAGTCGTCGTTATCGATTTTATCCTTTAATTTTGGTAATATTTTTTCAGAGTGATGTTAAGTCTTAGTGGTCCATTTGCGATATTTTCCATAGTTACGAAAAGGATTTCGTCTGTTCTAACCAGAAAAAGTGCAGAGAAAATTGCGACCAGTGTTACTTTAATTCACTATAGTTATCTATAGATAGTGAAGCACTTATGTGGTATTATTTAGAAAAATCCAGAAATGTGCACAAAAAACAAAAAACGACGTTTCAAAGAAAACATTTTCCGTCATCAGGTTTTTTTTTAAACTAAAATTACGTGGCAATATACAGCTGAGTCACCTCCATAACAAATTTAAACGTAAAATATAAAAACCTCGTAATGCTTTCCTTCAAAAAAGGGAAGCAAACAAGGTGAAGCAGAAACCATGTCCTTTCGCTTGGCGAACCAAGCAAGAAAGACTTGGTATATGCAAACTTTAAAAGCCACGCGAAAAAATAATGAATATGCACGCATGTCTCCGGGATAACCACTCCCTAGATAGTTGTGGACCAGGCCTGTAGTTCGCCTTGCTTTTAAATTTGCATATAACAAGACTTTCTTGCTTGGTTCGCCAAGTGGAAGGACATGGTTTCTGCTCTACCTTTTTGCTTGCCTTTTTTGAAAGGAAGCATTACGAGGTTTTCACATTTAAATTTATATGTATTTTGTTGTAGGGATGACTGGATTGTACATTGGCATGTAATTTTAGTTTTATGAAAAAAACCTGATAGCAGAGAACGTCTGCTTCGAATGTTTGCTTTGTTTTTTGTGCACATTTCATGCTTTTTCTAAATTATTACTTTAATTCATCTCAACAAACTTCGTATTACCAGTAGATTGTGACGTTACCATTATTTGCAGCTAGCCACTTGCAATTGCCATGGAAATAGTACAGATCTGTAGAATGCCGTACTAGTTAGTTTTTTTTGGTTCCGGATGGTGTACATAGTCTTGCAATGCTATACCATTTTTATCACTATACTATTACAAAGTCTATTGCTGCTCTCATCACAAGAGAGCAGTCACATCCCGTCAAAAACAAACGTTAAAATCAAACCTTGCTTATCTACATTTTATTGTTTCATGTTATTTCCAAAGTTTTTTATGCGTTTTCAAATGCCTTAAATATTGGGTGATTGGCAACCTCTTCATTCAGTAATGTCTAACTATACTCAAAATAAGCGCTATGGGTCAAGTACGTAATGCGGCAATTCCAACATTAGTACTGCAGTGCAATGTCATTTGAAAGTGTTAAGGAAAATTGGAAATTATCCAATAGCGAAAATCATACACTAGAAATATCGTAGTTCAGTAAGCCACCTTTATGCACTTACGTTTCGTCGGAATGGCATGACCTGGATTCGAACCGGCTACCCAGTTCGCCCCCAGATCACTTGCATAGTGCTTTAATCGCTATGGCCACATCCTCCACGGGCATAAAGAAAACTCACTGATTAAGGCGCTATGCAAGTGATCGGGGGCGAACTGGGTAGCCGGTTCGAATCCGGGTCATGCCACTCCGACAAAACGTAAGTGCATAAAGATGGCTTATTGAACTACGTTATTTCTAGTGTATGATTTTTGCTATTGGCTAGTTTCCAATTTTCCTTAATATTATTTCCAGCGATTTATGTCTATTTATGTGAACGTGTTAATACGTGACGAGAAAAGCAAATTTTCCATATCTTTTTCCCGATAAAAAGTCCGACAAACATAAGGCCGAAACATAAATGGTATACAACCAAAAGGCCAACAGGTACAAAAGGTATACTTTCTAAAATCTTATAAAATTTCATTAAAGCATCCTGAAGTTTAAGAAAATGGGTTTATTAAGTGTTCCAATAAACTAGCCTGACAAAAAAACAGAAAAGCTGTTCTTGTATTGAAAGGAATTAAAGCGCCTCGCTAGTGGGAAATCAAATTGTCGCACTGAGCCGTTTGTTTTAGCATTTGCATTTGTTTCCGTTGAGGCCCAGAATTTGATTGGCCAGAGTTTTCCGTCAACAATATATGTCGACATTACCCTTCACAATGCCGGCTACTTGCCCTTTTTCATTTTTATTTATTTATGCCTTCTACAGGAGTTTACACAGCGTCGGAACCACTCACTCCATCTAAAGTGCTAAACTAACTTAAAAACTACACAAAAAAAGTAACACGCCAGCCAACAACACCCCCTAAAAATTAATTCAATTAAGACCCATTAACCACCAAAACGACCGGTCGCTGCGCAGAACCTCAGAACTGCCCGGAAATTGTTCCTAGCATTCCGACCACCATAAGGAAACCTAACACCAATGGCAGGTAGCATCAGCCCTCAGGGTAATGTACCTGAATTGAGCCCAGTGCTTACAATCCAACAAGAAGTGAGCAACAGATTCATCCGCCTCTCCGCAGCTACACCGAGGAGACGACCACCACCCCATCCTAAACACATGGGCATTAAGGAGTACATGACCCGTTCTCAATCGAGACAAGAGTCCCGCATCACGCCTTGGGAGACGCCCCAGGGCAACCGGGACAGAGATAGAGGGATGCAATGCATAGATGTGGCGACCCTTCACACCACCATCACACTCCCCCTGCCAGTCCACGGTGCAAAGAGACACAATTACAGGGCGGAGATCCCTATGCACATAGGCAAACACAACTGGATCACTACCCCCATTTCTGGCAAGGAAATCCACTATCTCATTACCGTGAATGCCACTATGTCCCTGGACCCACCAAACCTCAATGATGCAGCCCTCCCCGGCAGCACGACGAATCTTTGTGCCGATTTCCAAAGCCAAAGGTTGATGAACCCGAAGCAAACGAAAGGACTGCTTCAGAAACCAAATTGCAGCAGCAGAGTCCGAGAAAACCGTAAGGCTCGGCACACCCAGCTCCAGACCAAAATCAAGAGCGACAGACAACACCACTAATTCGCTTACAAAACTCGAGGGGACAAATTGCAGCCGCCGCGAGAGACAGACCTTAAACTCTTCCACAAACACACCAATGCCGCCAGACCAGGTCTCCCGAAAGAAGGAGGCATCACAATAAATGCGAACCCCCACCCCCAACTTCCTGGTCCACAGGACGACGTTCCAGCCTAAATACTTCCGCCAATCCTTCACACCAGACCCAGGGACAGGCAGGGTGCACCAACACAGACTGACGAAAATTCCTAAGACACTCACCCCCAAGCAAAGTTGCACCTAGGCCCAACGACCCCAGGAGCTGCCTCACAGGAGGGCCTAGCGAGCTGTAGTCCCACAAAATTCTCGCCAGGGGATCGGTTCTCCCCCTGGCCACAGTCCAAAGGCAAACCGAGGCAAGAAGCTCCCTGGCCCTAATTCAGACTGGTTGCTCACTGGCTTCAACCACAAGCGCCGGAACAGGGGTGGAAGGCAAACACCAGTGACCGTGCGCAAGCAAGTATTTACCACCACCTGGACACCATCAGAAGCCTTTCTGCCTGTGGCCAGGAAAGGCAGGTGTAAGTCCACGGATGACCTGACATACACTCGATAAAAAGTAGACAGATTGACCGCTTCGCCAAGAGCCTATTTGAAGAAATGGCCTGAAGCGTCCTGTGTTTAGTGGCCAAAGTCTCTCGAACAACCGCAACTTCCTTAGTCGAGGCAAACTGATCATCCAAGCGGCCACCCATGTCACTAGAAAAACACTAGAACACTAGAAGAGGCGTTCACGACTACAGAACCCACACGCAAAGAATGAACATGCTTGTCCTATAGCATTCATTTGCTTCGATTTAATTGGCTGTAACAATACATGTTTTCCACGTCTACCAACCCTCACCTATGGATCGGCACAACCAATACATAATATATATATATATATATAATATGTTATATTGTACACATATTGTACATTTATATGTTATTATTAAATGTTACGAATATCCCAAAACGCCGACAGGTACAAACGGCAGACAAAAAAATCGGTAATACCTAATACTAAATTAGGAAAATTGTAAATTTTGTCTTAAAATCTTAAACACTGAATCCTTGATAACTTTAAAATAAACTAAAAAACGCCTAAAATGCAATGTTGTGTGCGAAGACTCGTAAGAAATCCTCAATTGAGCTATTTGGTTTGTCATGTACTATGGTGTCCAGGTGCTTTCTAAGATCAACGTTCCTTCGTGCCTGAGCCAACACCTATAGTTTTGTTTTCTTCATAGTCTCTCCCCCCCCCCCGATCCCAGTCATGTTCCAGAATCCATAACGAGTGCGGTAGCAAGTTCGAGATTTAAAAAACATCCTTTCGGCTAGTTAACAAAGTATTGTAAGGTATTACGGTTTCTGCCTTTTAAACCTGTTAGCCGTTCGGAACTACGGCCTTTGGTACCAGTTGGCCATTTGGCTGTACGCCTTTCATCCGTCGGCCTTTTGTGTGTCGTCCGGTTGTCCCCGCCCCTATTATCGCCAAAACCACAGTCAATACAAATTCAAACATGCAAATTATTTCTCTCTGTTGAACAGATGGTCGTCAAGTTGGATACGATTTTCCTATTTTTTGGATTAGTGCAGATATGCACATGTAATCGAATAGATGACCTCTTTGACGAAGGTAAGTATTATAAGGTTTAATTTACACTATTTAATTCGTAACCTGACAGCTACAAGATGCAGTCCAATTTACTTATTTAGGGAGAGTAACAACAACCTTAACACAAAGTACAACATAACAACACTGTAAACTCGCATTTTTCTAGAATAAATTACTACTTTAACCCTATTAACACTTAAGTTACCACTGGTTAAGGTGGCACGATGCAATGCAAAAATCTGCAACAGTGTGCAGTATACGAGTTGGGTTGGACACCCAAGAGATATAAAAGATGAAGAGGTCCAAAGCAACGTCCGTCAGCCTCTGTTGGTCATACAAGGGGCTACACAGCAGAAAGTGCTCCACGTTTTCTTGTCTCATGGCACAGTAGCACACTGACAAGAGAGGAATTCCTATCCTATATACATATATATGTGCCCTTCAGCAGCTCACGCTCCGTATGCAGCCTTGAGTGCAGCCCTGCAGCAGATCTTAGGGTCAATACAAGTCTGTGGACATAGATGCAGCAGAAATACTAATTGTTGGATGAACTATGAGCTGTTAATCGCAGGATTACCTGGACGAAGGTTTTGGTCATTTGATATCACTACTTTAATGGAACGAACCGTTCTAAACTTGGCAGCCTTGTTACAAATATAGATATTTTGAGTATAATCAACCTGGTGGCGCAACAAGCGAGTCGATTGGTTAAATTACTCTCGACATTGAATCTTTAACATTAATACCTCTATTTGCTGGTTAAAATTAGGCTTTCAGATGGCTTGACTTGTTGGTACGTAATTCACGCTATTAACCGAAAGACCTTTGGTGAAGCTAAACGTCTGGACATTGTAATTAGACATTATACTTTCTGTCTGCTCTTCTGTCTGGCTGTGTGTCTGTCAAAGATATTTCTTTAAAATCGCTTATCAGATCAGAATCAAGCTTGGCATGCATTTCGAGCAACGCGTTTTTGTGTTCCTCTGAAATTGTCATTCTGATAACTGGGACATGAATTCGTAATGTATCACCAACCGTGAATTTATTTTCCTGGTTTGCAATTATCATAAAACTGCACCTGCATAAATGGAATTAAATTAGTATGTAATGTTGATGTTGATTGCATACCATACTCGTGTTCTCTAAATAGCTGACGTTACATATCCCGTGCAGTGGCGAATCCCCTCGTGCCAAAGCCACCTAAGAAAGCCTTAGTTGGATTTCTTAGGAGACTTTGCTTCTGTTCACTCTAGAATGCAAAGGTATGTTTTTTTTGCTGATGAAAACCTCAATTACTGATTTAATTTATAGAAGTTTCCTTCTAATTGAAGGCTCAATCCCTAGCGATGAAAAGTTGGCATCCCCGCCGTGCTCGTACCTCCCTTCCATGTATGCACGTGTGCCTCTATATAAAGTGCCCAATTGCGGGTCAGTTTCATCTTTCTTCCTAGGGCACCACGACGAGTGGTTCTGTGAATGCTCTCCCGCTCATAACTTTCCACAACCTTGGGGGTGTTACGTCCGGTCGCCATTCCGGCTTTCTGCAGATCTCCTGGCCACCAAAGATGGATTCTCTGGTCGTCTTGGAGAACCCGGATTCATCTTCCTTTCCTGTCTGGTCTCCAGTGTGTTATCCCACCGTTCTCCATCTTTCTTCTCTGTTTGCCCATCTGGATTTAACCTCTGCGGGGACCACCCTCTCTCATAAAGACAGTTTGGCTACTAGAGCCACGGCCGCCTCGTTTATCTCAGGCAGAACCGCCCAGAAGATCCGGTCGCCCTCCGTTCAGCAAGCCTTACCGGATCCTACTGAATAGGCAACATATTCTTGCCTCGACACTGCCAGCCTCCTTGCTGCACTTACTGGATTAACACTTTGGTCGCCATTGGACAGATGTACCACCACGGCGGCCGCTTTTCCATTGAACAAATGCCTCCTCGTCGGGTCTTCTCACCATTCCGGGTGTCAGCATCGGTCCCGCTTCTCGGACACCTTTTGTTCCATCCCTAGTTCCTTTTTCACGGTTTCCTCGACCGCCACCTTCCCTTCCGGTTCATGCCTCTTGCATACCTGCAGCTCCGCCTACAGTGTGGTGTTTTCGTAGATCGAGTGCGGCCGCCTCTACAGCTTCACTTGCTACAGGTACGGCACCCACGGACGCTATTCCGTGACCAACAGTCACTTTAGAAGCCTCCTCCTTCCTCTTCCGCAGTCGCTCCTGTTGCACCAGCCTCTTCTGTCTTGTCATCGCCATGTCTGCTTTGTGCGGAACTCGCTTTTTCCTCTACGTGGCCCTCGGTATCGTCTCCAAGTCACGGACCATATGCCATGGTTCCCCGCGGGTGTTCTCCGGACTTCCTTTCCTTAGTGCCGTCTTCTCCAGCCATGGTCGTCAAAATCAAGGTTTCTTTTGCTGGTATTTCGCAGCTTCCCCCAGTCGCCTCGTCAACTGATCAACGGTCGTCACCAGTTGTTCCCGTCCAAGACCACCCAGCTGCCCTGGTCCCTTCCTGCACAGACTGCTTCTCCCCACCTTTGGCGATGCCAATCGGCGACAGTGTTGCCCGTCCTTCTTTAAGCAAGGACGAGTCCCTGTGTTTCCTGAAAGCATGAAGACTTCTTACTTCCTCGGGCAACCACAGGTAGCGGTTGCCACCCCCCTCCTTTGTTTTCTTTGTCATTTGTTAACAAAGTTAACATGTGTACTTACCAACCAAAAGAAACAGACTGAGACAAGACAACGACAACACTGGGACAGGTACGTCAGTCGCATCGATCCATTGTTGCCAACGCCTTCTGATCATGACATAAGGACTTCGGGAATCGCACAACCACGCGGTCACATCCACATCGAACAGTCTGCTTTACGAAGCTCTTCGTTCCCGTCTCTGTACACGCTTTCTAGAGCTAAACAAAGTCTCCCTTCGTCGCTCGGCCGTTGGGTGGTCTTAGGCAGTCTTCGGCCATGGGGCCGTAGAACGGTCTTCGTCACCTTCAGTTTAGCTTCCCACAAGAACATTCCTCCTGGTCCCATACAGCCACCTTGCTTCCTCCCTCCTTCATTCATTTCGTCACGCAAGACCAACACTAACTGCGGTGGACAAAGAATGGGGGATCAGCTCAGCCCGTACTACGCCACGCAACACAATGGACACTACTCACACTAACACTAACTCCAGGTCACTGATACTACCCTCACAACTATACATTAGACTAGCTACATAGGAAACACAACAACGCTTCGGCCACCTTTTCATTTCCTTGCCTTCGGACTAGCTCACTGGTCGCCTTCTCTCCCTTCGGCCAGCAGTCTCTAGACTAGAGACACTGTGCTGTGTTCTCCTGACCATCACCAGATGGTACATGCGCTGTTCCCGCTTCCTGCGTCTTTTCAAACTATTCTTCTTCCGGGCCAATGTTGTACCATTGTAACGCCCTTTTGTCCCAAGACGGCTTATTTCCAATGGATGCTCCGACACCGGCTACCTTGGATCATCCATTGAACACAGGCGCTTCTCCTCCTGCTACTTCGGCTACTATCCTCAACCATATTGGTCCTTATCCGGACCCCCCCCCCATTTTGCCTGGAATTTACAGGAACCTAACTTCACCTCGATCCCCACCAATGTTTCTGGTTTCACCAATCATGTGACTGGTACAACAGAAAGTGCAGCAATTGTGTGCATCTCTCTAAAGAAGAATGGGAAGACATCCTTCGACCACACAAGAAGTCGCGACAGCGATCCACCCAGAAGGCTCAAAGATTAGCCCGTTTGGCAGCTGACTGGGATCCATCACAGACCAACTCCGGTTCACCTTCGAAGAAGTCTCGCCGCGCTAAGAAGTCTTCCTCAATGTCTGCTCCTGCTCCAGTTCCTC
The DNA here is from genome assembly GCA_023313725.1 of Lithobius niger. Lineage (NCBI taxonomy): Eukaryota > Metazoa > Arthropoda > Chilopoda > Lithobiomorpha > Lithobiidae > Lithobius > Lithobius niger. Next base: position 48,312 of record JAHWFP010106975.1, read on the forward strand.
CGGTTGCTACGTCTCCAGCATCAATCAACCCTCCGCTGACTCCCCATCAACATTCCGGCAAAAACATAAATTTACCAGAGGTATGCGGATGAAGAATGTGTCGGCCTCTTCAACATTGTCGGCCCTACCGTCACAAACCTAGTGTCCTGGGTCGCCTTGTCTACACCGGCCCATTCTTTCCTCTCAGGGCTTCTCCCGGCCGCTCCAGCCTGGCCATTTTTTTCCAACAGAAGATATCCTGCGGGCTTCTTTGGGGGCTTCTGTTTTGTCCAGATGACCTGACCGACTTTAACGTTAACTGCAACTCTCTGCTTTTGATAGTTCGTTCCTTTGTGTCCGAGGTTGACGCTCTGCGTGCAATAGATATCGAGACAGAAGCTCTCCATGCAACTGCGGCCACGGTTCCCGTTCTCCAAGAAGCCATCGACTCATCTGGCGACCGAGGACCTCCTACGTCACACAAATTCGACGTTAACTGACGAAATTCAATGCCTGCAGAATGAGGTGACTTATCTCCAGGCTATAGTCGGTCTAATGAAGGAAAAGTTCCGAAAACTTTCACCATTGCCCCACTCACCATCTTGGATGTAGCAACATTGCACTAAGTCATTGTTCGCCGCCTTATAGTTGCCCTCCCCTTCACCCTAAGAACGGTACTATTGCGTCTCCATCCCATTCGGCGTCTAGTTGGGGCATTGCGAAGGGGTCAGCCGCTTCCATCCCACATTTATCAGGGTCGCAAAGCACATGATCATCTCAGTCGCCTACCTAAGGATGCATTAGATTAAGCAATTTCTGCATGGTATTCGGCCGCTGCCTCGCCCCAATTCGGTCAGATGTCATCATTTAGTGTGTGGCAGTTTGATGACGCATCGGCCTTCAACCCAGTTTTTGGTGGGATAGTGCAGTCCTCCACGGTTTCTTCTCGTGACCTGCCTTGCACAGCTTGCTGTGAACAAGCAAAAGGTATGGCGCTCGGATTCCGAGCCCTACCATAACTCCTCAAACTTCATCCCTTCACCAGACAAGGCCAAGGAACTGTTTACCCACTAACTCTTCTCTCACGTCTTCCACTTCTTTTACGGCTGCTATTCGCTACTTAGCTTAAATACACCTATGTACCTTCACAATTTAATCTTCGCTAATGTTGAAAATGACTACTAAGTCCCTTACCGATGCCCGCCTCTCGCACCCTGAAAGCTGTCCTTCCACTATGTTTCCAGTTCCTTCGCCGCTCATGCACCTCCCTTTGGATCGAGCGACACCTATATTTCTTCACCTGCACACGACATTTCGGATTTCTGTCAACTCATCAAAAAAAAGGGGAGGGGTGTACTGTGCCAGAAGCAGTTCTTCTCTTCAATTCTGCGCTACTTCCTTATTACGAAGAACAGAAATTCGGACATCTAAGGATTGCAACCGAACGAATTTAGTTTCTTTTATGTACTGTTCGCAGATGCGACCGCACACAAAGGCTGCTTCCAGCCATCCATACCGGCATCATTAAAGGTACACGGTCCTCATTCGGTTCTTCTCTCCTCTGCAAGAACACACATGGACCATACCATTCAACCAACCGATCAACGTTCCCTCTGCGTGCACTGACTGTTGTCCAGCATTCTCCATCCTCTCCGGAATCAGAAGATTTCCCACCTTCATTTCAGGTAATAATAAATTTTGCCATGTCAACCCTTTTTTTCATTAACCTTGCCTGGAAGCTTATCGCCACCCACGCCTCCAGCCTTCCTTACAGGCATCATCCCGAAGCCTGTGCCGACCGCTGCCATGTCGGTCTGGCCGCCGTATGTCTGCATAACATTCTTCTGATTGATACCGAGTAATAACGGCCGCTCACACCCTTCTTCGGTTCACGGACGTTTGCATATGGGTAGCGCTTGGTTCACGTGGTCTGTAGATTCCGGGATAGCTGGCTCGTAGCATGGTTAACCTCCGTCCTTGGCACCCCCCTCCTTTGCCAAGGTCTGCTATAAAGTTAAATCAGGTAATGGACCTTTTCGTCGGCAATAAAAAATTAGAGATACTAGAATGGGGCCTGGTTGATTTCTGTTTTTGTTGCCCAACCGAAAATATACATTACCTTTACCCATCCGGCCTCCCCTCCTGGTCACCAAGGAAGGCGCTAAGTGGAAGAAAGATGAAGCCGACCTGCAGTCGGGCACTTTACATAGAGGCACACGCGCATGCGTGGAGGGAGCTACGAGCACGGCGGGGAAGCCAAGTTTCATTGTTAGAGATTGAGCCTTCAAATAGAAGGAACTGCCATAAAGTTAAATCAGGTAATTGATGTTTTCGATTAGGCAACTAAAACAGAAATCAACCAGGCCCAATCCTGGTATTTGTAAGTTTTTGTGCCTTCTGTGATGACAAGTAACAGGTAAAACATAGACATATTTAATCCTTTGACTAAGATACGACAGCTTTACTTTGACAAGCAAAGTTAAATAAGGCTTAATTTTTTTTTAATTGTTAAGAAATATGCTTCAGTTATTACATCATGGAAGCTGAACAGGTTCGATTTGCCTACCATAAAAAAGCCATCCACAGTCCACACATGAGTTTTTTCGGTCATCACACGATGGAAACTGAGGGTACTCCTAGTAAAATATTGTATTTGTGTTTTGTATCCTAATATTTATTGCGAAACATATAATTAATAGATGAGATAAAGCAGGAATATCTGTTTGCCCACACTTACTGAAGATAAGATATAGATTAGATGAGCCTCTTTCTCAATATGGGCGAAAGCAAAGGAACACTGACGAGGGGCACTCATGTTCGTCCCCAAATAAAACAAGACAAATAGTTAACTGAAAATCAGGCAGAAAAGACAGCATCATCCAAAGTAATAGCTTAAAATATATCAATAGGATTACTAATTGTCACCTCCCGAAGCCTATTTTAAAAGATTCTCAGGATAATGCCTGCAGAGCATTCCACACTTAAACAACACGGTAGAAGTTTATGGCAGTCCAGCTTGAACTTCCGATGCCAAACTTTGACACTTCAAAATGAACATTCAGTGCGCCTTTAACCGAAGAGTTTTAATCGACTGTGATAATAAGTATAAAACATTTCAAATTTAATAGAAATTGTAGTGGGCCTTGCTAATATCTCAGTATACAAATGCACTTTGATGATAAATGTTTACATTCTCGTGTGATACAAGTCATATGACAATCCTTAATAAAAGGAACGGAAGACTGCACTTCAGTGCCAATCGTTACGACTAGCTAGTGTAGTCTCGCTTTCTTTTAGTTAAGCTCTTTTGGCACTTACATTCGTTATGGGATGGGTTAGCATACATCACAATGGCGACGATTTATTATTCATTACCTTAAAATGCCAAAATGTTAAGTTTAATTTTAATTATATGCAATTTCATCAACCTTAATCGAGAAATTTAAAGGATGCCTGGGTAAATAGGTATTAAAACCTCTGGAACAGCGTCTTCAAGGTCATCGCTTCTCGTTCACTTTGACAAATCCACACTTTGTTGTTGGC
>JAHWFP010106976.1:7129-33649 GCA_023313725.1 Lithobius niger
TTTTTTTTTTTTTTTTTTTATGACTAGATATAAGTGGATATTATTCCTTTCTTGACCTTTTGTGTTATCACAAACCAATTTTTATTATTGTTATTATTATTATTTTAATATTTTAATTTTATATTATTTTAATTCTTATTATCTTTATTAAGATTGACAATAATGGTTTTGACCAAGTTTTAAACTGCAATGCATTTTATTCATTTATATATATTTTGTTAAATTTTATTATATTTTATTGTATTGCAGAAATGTTGACAATGATACCCGGCTTTTCCCTCCACTTGTCCCTCACGTTTGGCGATGCCATCGGGGACCACTGTGTCCCTGGTAGGTCTAACCTTGGTGGTAAGGCATTCGTGACCCCAACCCAACACCATATACCCTTCCTTTACAGCCGGGCAATTGTCTTCGTTTTAATGTTTTAAACTCTTAAACATTTGTAATTTATAATTTTTAGTTTTAACTTCGGATGGCAGTCAGTGGCCACCAGGTCCTTGCCATTCCGGTTGCATTTGCAACAAACTTATACTTATACTTATACCTATTGAGGGGGTGAAACCAATTATTATTATTATTATTATTATTATTAACAATCAGTCTGCGGGTTGGTACAATGGCGACACTTCCGGTTACGCAAGGTGGGGGTGGTAATGATGTACGAGGAGCAGAAAACGTAGAATTTACGTAGAATTTGATAGTTAACTCACGTAGAATTCACACGAAAGCGGTAGAATCCCGACTGAGAAGGGAGTGGCTTCCGCGGGTGGGGTGAGGTCAAAGAGTGGGGGTCACGAGGAGGGGGTCACGTGAATTTTTCAAAATGGCGACTGCATGTGGCGGTAGCTATCTTGGTTTGATAAAATTGTAAATGCTATGGACATGGTCATCTTGTTTTATTATTAATGACGTCACTAATTTAAAATTTTCAAAATGGCGACAACCTGTGGGTTCAGCCATCTTTGATTTTCGGTAGCATATACATAGAATTTGGTAGAATTTACACATCCAGCCTAGGTGGGGGATGATGTCACCATTATCAAGCGGGTGATGACGTCTTTTCAAATCACGTGGATGGTTGACGTCACTTCTGGTCGTGTGAAGAGGTAGAATTTACAAGAAATTTGTTAACATATTCATGTAATTTGGTAGAATTTATACACCTGACCTGGGTGAGGGGGGACGGTGTGACGTCACTTCTGGTCGGAGATGTCACACTGGTCACGCGGCTAATGACGTCGCACAGGTCAATCAGATGATGACGTCACTTCTGTTCATGTGAGGTCTTTGTGTGTATACGCACGTGTGTGTGTCTGTCTCTTAAAATAGACATTCCTACTACTGATATCACCCCCAAAACTGGCATAAGAGCAGTTTTTTACTGTGCTGTTGAAATACTTTTGCACGTAATTAATCAAAACACCCATACGCTGTGTACTGTACACCTTTGGGCATGATGATCGCACTGTATCGAGGGTTCAAGTAGCCCGACAACAAAGCTAACATTTCATTAGAACATAAGAACAAGAAGAATAAGAACATACGTTACTGAAGGCGGAAGGAATTGCTCTATGTTGACACCAAAGAGTGCATTGTTGAATGCATTGTTTAAAGCCCCAGTATAACGAAAACGAACATTTTTTTATGTCCAAAGGTGTACAACAATGTTAATGAACTAACATTTACCAAAACTGTGCTAGACTTATCAGAATCATAATAATCTAAGATGACAACAAATTAGTAAAAAATTTACCGCCAGCTGGAGCGAGAAACGTAGTAAAGACATAACCACATGACAAAAACACGAAACGCGACATGGAGGACGGACAAGGTGGGGACGAACAGGATGAAAAGCACCGGAAGAAAGAGAAAAGCTAGGAAAAAGGAATTTTTTTTTATTTACTAATTAACCAGTAGACAATTTTTCATAATATGGTTAAATTTTGATGACTTCCTACGAAATAACAGTGGAGGCATTTCGCAAGGTGTATGCAAAAAGTTCGTTCCGGAAAGAGTGAAGAGTGGTGGCAGATTTAATATTTGCAGAAATCTGATTCCAGATTGGAGTAATTCTGCTTTTCAATGATTGTTTACTTAGCATACTGCGATGGAATTCGTAATGAAGTTGACCATGCTGTCTAGTGGAGCGAGAATGGACAGAGGAGTTGCGGACAGCCAAACAAAGAACAATGTTATTGCTTTTTTACGTAAAAGAGTAGCCTACTCGAAAAAACAGTTGGCTATTCCACTTATACCCACCGTCTCTTAAAATTTATTTGGCCCAAAGAATCAGTAACATTGTTAAAGTATGTGGCTGGTTTCGTAGTAGCCTACTTCACTGCCGTTGCCTTTTGGACCTAAATGTCAGACTGCATGTGCGGGGATTGAACCTACGACCTTTGAAACCAAACCTCGAGGTCGTGCGTATGGCAGCTTCCCGTTGGCCATGTCAGTATGGATTAGTGGTATAGGACTTCGGTCTTTGGTCTCAGAGGTCGAGGGTTCAATTCTACCTCAGGCAGTCTAACATTTAAGTTCCTAAGTCAAGGGAAATAGGTTTACATCTGTATTAATGTATCACTTGAGGCGTGTAATTAAAAAAGGGTCTAATTAAGTGCCATTTAAGTGCCTTTTTTTTTAAAGGGTCTACATACTTTTCTCATGTTCTTAAAAGTTTCAAAGTATCAACTCGCAACATAGCACATCACTACAAGGTGGACAAGTGGCGCCATCTCGTTAAGTGCCAGTGGAAGTAAATTGAAAAGGATAAAAGTGCCAAACATTTTTTGGCTAAGTCCCGTGCCGTTACTAACATCTAAACTAGCCGAGTTAGAAGTGTGGTGTCAAAGGAAAAGAAGCTCAGAATCACCTGCAGAGTCCAGTAATACAAAAAAAATTTGATTTTGTATTTTTTTTTTGGCTAAGTCCATTCATTTTTTGTGGACATTGATCTTTACTCGTTACTATTATTTTCTGTTTCAGAATGGCACTTCATCATACTCCATAAAATTATTTTTCATACTTTTTTTAGGTTATCTGTGTACTTAAGATTTGAAATGTACTCTGTTTTGAATAAAATCGTTTTGTGCTGACATTTAAGTTCCAAAGTCAACGGAAATAAGTTTACATCTTTATTTATCTATCACTTACTAAACCGATTTGACTTTCCGTCCGTTTAAGATTACAAGTCAGGAAGGAAAACAAAATAAACTATACATTAAAGAAGATGGCAATGCGCCAGGTTAGCTGGCTAACAGCTGGTCAGCCTTTCTTTGGGCTAATGATATCATTACTTTTTAAGGCCGACCGTTTTTGGAAACGTGTTGAATTTTCTTAAACCATTTGTGGTTTTGGGCGGATTTAAAAATGCCTAATAACTGTGTTTGAAAAACTCAGTGGTGCCCAGAGGGGCGGGGGGGGGGGAGGGGGCAGCGAGGAGCAACTTAGGGGGGGGGATGGGAAAATATCCGTGTAATTAGTATATTACAACAACACACCACCAGTCACCACAACACAACATAACCCGTCAACAGTCAACACAACATACAAATCTACAAAAATACAGTAAAAAAGTGTTTTAGTTTATCATTTTATAAATTTTATGGATGGTTGAATATTGATTGAAAACGTAACAGAAGATGCTGATCCAGCACCCGCCTGTTATGACGGGATAGAATAAAGCTGTGAAAATAATACGGTCGAAAGTCTGTGTGGGGGGGGGGGGGAGTGGGTGACACCCCAATCACTACTCCAAGTCGGAAATGTAGGAGTACCGTTTTTAAAATGGGGGCGGGGAGGCGGGCATTTTATATTAGAAGGGGGTAACTCTTCACTCGACCATGGGAGGATAGGCACCACTGAAAAACATCACTGGTACTGTGATAAAACTTCGCAAACTGATCAATGTTCAGCAGGTTCGAATCAATCTCGAAGTAAGGAAGCCATTTTGTTTTTTAGAATCTGGGCCGAGTGCGATAAAAGCCAGTTCCCGCGTCAGCTGGTAATCAACACCTACTAAAGTCGCTTAGAGTATACCATTAAGACTGACGGCGAACGTTCTGCCCTGGAACTGGCAACTTGGACCAGACTACAGCTCCTATCTCACTTGACCTTGTTGAGACGGACGAGATACAAAAGGAGTGCTATAACGTAGATATTGCCATGTACGCCCTTCGGAAATGTAAGTATTTATATAAGGTCTTACTAAATACCTGTTTCAGTTTGGTAGCGGTGGTAGAGCATATCCTTTACACGTTTGTCCTCCTCTTCGACATCCGGTTCCATTAGGGGAAACGAAGGGTCTGTAAGTGTCCTCGTCAGGAATGCTACAATTGCATGCACAAGTTTGGAAGTACGCAATTCCAGCACCAGAACTGTGAGTGAATAAATCAAGCCGGCCGAAGTCATTATCAAAAGCTGCCGTCCTATTCCTTTGTTTTTCATGCTCATTGGGGAGAACGATCCTTGGAATAATGGTTCGGCATCGTCTCCTAAAAAAGTATAAAAAAGCATACAATATTATTCTAAATCAAATTTAAAAAAAACTTAAATAGGAATGACACACTAGAAATAAAGTCACCAATTTATGCTTTCACATCTCTTTAGATTCCAGTAGCAAAATGAGCAAGGTGGCGGAATGTTGCTGCAGCAACTGGGTCTGCTACGGGTTGGGGAATCGCTGTCAGCTTCATCACTAGAGTCTGGGAGGAGTCCCTGAGCCTGTAGTGGCGTAACTAGTGGGGGGGTGGGGGGGAGGGGGGCAAAGGGGCGATTCTCCCCCTCTGTGTGATTTTGAAAGCTTATTCGGCAAATTGGCCAAGTCACTTTTTCCATAGCTGAAAATGGCTGCATTTTGAGGTCAAAGACGCAACTTTCATCTTAGCTAATTTATACTTCTACTGTTTCTCCTTCAAATCACTAAAGTAACCGGGTAACAAATGGAGAAATACGAAAATCAGTAAAGATAAACAGTAAGAAAGTTACTAACTCCATATTTTACTTAAAATTCCCAACATTTCTAACAAAGTTTCAGTGTTTAAAAAATAAGTATCCAGTATGAAAAACTGAAGGATTTGCATAACAAAATGTTTTTATGCGTATAATGCAGTCAGCAAAGCTAGTTTTATAAAATTGTTTCCAACGGCACTTTACAAGGCCAGACATTGCCGGAAATAGGAAAAATGCATCAGCTTCCGGGGCTCTTATTCGGTTCTCCCTCTACACCATTCGGCTAAATCCCTAGTGTTACCCTCTCAGTACAAAACCCTAGTTACGCCACTGCTGAGCCTGATGTATTGTACGCTATTCTGGTACCGGTCTCTGGCTTCCCGAAGGAAGCCCGTTTCCAACACACTGTTACCCAAATTTCGCAATTTTTCTCAAGAATTTCTTCAGCCTGACTGGTTTATTAAAAATTTAATTGGGACTAAGTTATTTTTCTTAAATATATGTTCATTTTTGTGCACTAATTAATCCATTGCCGTTTAAAACTTACATTTTATAAATTTATGTATTACCTAAATCTAACCCTAAATATAACCTATATTTAGCCTATAACGGACAGCGATTTTCAAAATGTTGGTTGGTTGGTTGCACTTACCCGGTCTTATAAATATTGCGTCGATAAAGCCAACATAAGTACTTTTAGAAATTAATAAACCCGCCAACCCGTTTGTCATTTTTGACAACTATGCAGTTTTTTTGCGGAAGCTGAGGGTGCGTGATACATAACATCACGAAGGCTTGTATAGTTGGGAGGATTTTTCCTTTGTTTTCCCCAGATTAGGTCATTTCAGCACATCAATTTAAAAGATATTCCACATTTCAAAATGTGACAATCCAGTGATTTTTTTTATTAGCCGTCTTGAGGAAACATTTCCTCTGCAGGAAGAGACAAATCTATAGGTTAGCAGTCACACTGGACAGAAACATTTAAAACACACTGTTTAACATGAATAGGACAAATATGCTGCGGACATTTTATTTCCTCGTAACGGTCCTGCTGCCAGGCATTAGAGCGACTTTACAAGAATTCAAAACTGGCGAACCAACCCACCATCAAATCACAGATGTGTTGCCTTGATCAATACAGCCACCCACTTGAAAACACTGATTTGAAAAATAGTCTGATTTCGACTCGCTTCACTTTTTAAAACCGTTCAGATTCCGGGGCTCTGCCCCTACCCGCTGGGGGAGCTCACAGCACTACCCCAGACCCCCAAGCTAGCAGGGTGTGTCACGCTTGAATGCCCACCAGTGAAAATTTGCTTCTGTATTGCGTTATTATCGACCGTTGTTATCTATGCGTTATTGTTTAATTAAACAACTAATGTCCATCGGGAGGACCTGCTGCTGCGGTGGAGGAAGATGAGGTGGTGTCAGATAGTAGCAACGAAATTCAACCTGGAAATCTGATAGCCTGGGTGTTAGCTCAAACAGTGTGCCATTGGTCACTGGTGGTGCTTTCAATAAAAATTTATTAAAAAATTACAGTTTGTCCATGTTAGAACCAAACGGTCGAAGTCACGGCATAAGAGCAAATAATATTGGTTACGAAAGCCAAAACTGGCATATGTTAATGCGATTTTTTCCAACTACGAAATGTACATATATCTATCCGTTTCCAGGAATGAGTATCATAGTAATTCTCCGATTTGTTTTGCTGAAAATTAGGATGTGAGCAAATTCCAGGTTTTTTCAGTTTGATTTTGTCGATGTGCCAGAATTCAAAACTTTTTTTTACCAAATTCCATGTTTTTTTTCCGGTCAGATATTGTCAATCTACCAGAATTCCAAGTTTTTCGAGTCTGATGTTGTCGGTCTGCCATATTTCTAAACTTTTACGTCTAGAAACGGAACTTCTAAAATTCAGAATTTTCCCCTTTTACAACTACTGTATGAACCCTGTGTTATTAACAACCGAACCCCCTTCCCCCCCCCCAAAAAAAAAACAGTAAAATTTCTAAGAAAATAGCTTCGAGGTTATACCCTGAAACTTACACATCCCTCACCGAAACGCGTGTTGAAAACTTTATTCCAAAACAGTGCAGAAGTAATGCCTTTAGACATAACATCGTATATAACCCAACAAAATATCGTATGCAAAAATGCAAGCTAAAAGCGAACTGGAACACGAGATGCGTCACTCTACAAAAAGCATTATTCTTGTGCAGCCATCGCCCTCAACACCTCCTTGTATTTGTTATATACACCGTATACCCTCCACCAACCAAAAACGCAATAAAACACTTCGTTGCCACGTAAACATATTCCGGCAAAATTTGCTCCTTCCGTTTTCACGGGAAGCGTTTTCCACAGCCCACTGAAAGCATCGACGGTCGCCACCAGTTGCAATGGGCTGTTTCAACCATCACTCACGGTTATCTTGAGTCGCTTTATGGAGGTGGTTTGGGAGTCGGATGCGCATCGTTTTTATTCACTCGCAATCGCATTGAGATGTTGGCGCATGCCAGGTAAAGATGGCGGAAAGATGACTAAGAAGACCACTAAGACTTGATTAAATTTAGTAACTTGGATTTAAGCCGCCCAATGCACGTCATGTAGCGTTAGGGCAGTCAGGGACGTGTCCACAATCCATCAGCATTCCTTAGCAGAATGGCACTAATCGCGGTCATATAACAGGTGCTATTTTTTGATGCGGATTTTAAAGTGCATCATTAAAATGAAATTAAAACCACAAGCCTAATCACAGCAAAAAAAAAACAGATCAAAAACCAGGAGCTTTCGCCCAGTCTCACTAGGCAGTTGAGAATGCCTAGCAAGACTGGGCGAAAGCTCCTGGTTTTTTTATCTGTTTTTTTTTTTGCTGTGATTAGGCTTGTGGTTTTAATTTCATAATTTCACAGTGAGTGTGGTTGATCATTAAAATGCGCTTTTGTGTGGCCATGTACGCATATAGTTCAAACCGTACCATGCTATGACTGTCGCATCGCACCGTCCCAACAGTAATTTTTTTTTTTTAATAAAAGGGTAAATTGTAATTAACAGAAAAAATAAAACACATTTCTGTATGCCACGACAACTTTGCTGAGATATGGAACATATTTCTGAATCATTCACTACGTTTACATGACCACTTCGAAGCACTTCAGAGTGATGCGCATCACTTCCTTGTCACCCCCATGGGTCTTGTAAACACCCGTTCGTAGCGCTTTCTCGCATCTGGTAATACGAACTGGAGTCGCTTTACGGAGGTGGTTTGGGAGTCGGATGTGCATCATCTTTATTCGTGTAAACTCTCGCAATCGCATTGAGATGTTGACGCAGGCTTGGTAAAGATGGCAGACACCGTTATGGCGCCCACTTAATTGGTGGTGGTGGTAAATAAACTAAATAAATTATGTAAAATAAATGAGGTAAATAAACTGAAAATAAGTGTATGTGACTAAGAAGACCAATAAGACTTGACTACGTTTGGTTACTTGGGTTTAAGATGACCCAATTTACTACATGTAGGGGGTAGAGCAGCACGGGACACATCCACTATTCGCGAAAGGAAGGGCAGGAAAGAAGGGTTGCTGAGCGTCCTGGCATGAATCGTATTCGTGAGTAGAATGGCTCTAATCTCGATCTTACGTCTTATAAACTGGTGCGGTTTCTTGATGCGTGTTTCGTAGAGCATGAAGTGTGCTTTCTTGCAGCAATGTAAGTGTAGTGTGTATTAAGATGCAAGCTTAAAACATTGATAATAATAGTTCATCAGTATCAAGCAAAACCTGGCACCTTATTTACAGTATATTTTGCGACTTATTTTCTGTATCCTATAGTGTTTATTTTAATCAAGTTTTATCTGTTGTTTTATAATTCTATACCACGGTTGAACGAATTTATTTACCAGAAATTTCGAAAAACTACTTGTTAATTTTAAGAGTAGATTCACCAACGGTAAAAGTTGATAGACAGGCGTAGATCTGTTGCATCAAGCTATTCCAGAAATTGGTTGTTATTTGATGTGGTCAGGGTCCATAAAATATTACACCACGGTTTTCGGCCAATTTGAAACACCCTCACCTATTTGTCACAAATGTCATAATACTCAAAACACTCATCACGTCACATTTATACAATCGAGCTCCCCTCCACATCGTGATAATTAAAAGTACATTACATTAGATTGTTGTTAGTCACTTATATTTATTTTTTTCAACATATTAAACACTAATACAGAACAATTCTAGAAAAACCCTTGCAATCAACGGTTTTCGTGGAATTGTTCTGTATTATTGTTCGTTTTTAGCATTTCCGAAACATTTCGTCATCCCTGTGTCACAACTGTCTTGTTGTGTCACTTGTTGCGTCACATTTCCGAAATATCTCCTCACCCCTGTGTTCCAAGTGTCCAGGGCCCTCACAACGGGGGAAGGGAGAATCAGGTGGAACCATGCACTGTACCCAGGCCCGGTCACTCAAGGGACCCGCACGGCGCCCACAATTTCTTTTTCGCAATTGTGAGTTTTGGTGACTATGAGTAATGTAGTAGATTTGTGCGTATTGTGAGTTTTTTTTGTACACCCAACAAACAACAACTCCAACCCAACAGCAAGGCACGGAGCAGGAGCACTGTAGTGCAAGCCTGTCAGCTTGTTAGGTAGAGAAGTCTTCAAACGTAAGCAGCCCGGATTAATGAAGAAATCAAATCGTTAAGCACAAACAGTGGCCGACTAATATTATGACATAGTGTAACCTTTTTACGATTTCAGTCGGAGAAGGGGGGCCCGCTGTTGTAGTTAGTCCCGGGCCCCTTACTTTGATGTGGGCGCCCTGCAAGTGTCACAATAATCCAACTGCCGCCAACATACGTCCCGAGTGTGACGTAATTTAACGACGTCCCTTCAGGTAGGGTACAGCTTGATATAGATTATTTTTTTCCCAGTTGAAGTGTTATTGTGACGAATAAACCTACCATTGTAGGACAACATGGCGGTTGTCCAAAGTTTTAGATGAATGCTCACGAAACTGAATCCAGGAAAGAACTCAAACAAAATGTAAATAAAATCGACAAACGAGGAATAGTCGCCATAATCGTAATGAAGCCATAGTGATTGAAGAGCTGTACCCGCAAGAACTAAAAAAATAAAGAAGAAAAAATGTTACAATGTGAAGACAAGGAAATTATGCAAAATAAAGTGCAAAATTTAGGTGATACGAGTAAGAATGGTTGCAAAGGTGGACAGTGGGGGGTTTGTAGTCACAGTGCTAATAACTCTTTCATCTCTACGTTAATTTGAAGAAAATTTGGCATCCTTTGTGCAATTTTGTAAAATGCGTTATGCGACCTCATTCTTACCAATCCACACCCATTTTATGTATAGCTTACGCCAATTTTGATATGTTAAATGCAACAATGACAAATTTTGCTGTTCTTGGGTAATTTTCTATAACGCCTGGAATCCGTCATACTGAACCATACAGCAGGAAAATAACTACATATTGCTTCTTGCCTCTTCCAAGCCTACGCGGGTCCTTGGCGGTAGTGACAGCTACTAATACCCCTCATATTGCTTTGCCTCTATAATGCTTCGCATGCAAGCATTTGCAGTGGCGTTAAGCCAAAGCCACCTACAGTAAAGGCCGTATCAGATAAAACCAAAAAAGGCGAGTAAAATCAACCATTGACATAGAAGCAAGCGCAAGTTTGCTAGGCGCTGCCCATCTCTACACCAAGCGGTGAAATTTCAAAATAACCGACGAAGGTTCCAAATTCCGCCAACCGATGGCGCCACTTGGCAAACTTGTCGCGTCGGTATTTGTTGGGTCTTCTAGCGGAGCATTGTGGATGGCAAAGCTGATACGGCCTTTATTGTAGGTGGCTGTGGTTAAGCCCTCTCCAGACAGAAGAAAATTTCGTGCGAAGATATACGTTACTACGTGCGTACAATGTCAATATTGCAGCAATCGTAGTTGGTATTACGTTTAAGGACTAATATTGAAGTTTTTGATACACCATCTTGCGTAATCGTGCAGCCGCGAGCTGCCAGTCTGGTTAGGGCTTTACTAGCCGCTAAGGCCCACAACTACCGCCAGAGCACCCACGTAGGATTGGTAGAGGTTAAGATGCTATAGCCAGTTAACATTGGACCTATGACAGAACGCATTATTTGCTTTCTCATTTCAGAAGGTAAGTATTTTCTACCAGCAGTGTTTAATGGCTTCGGTTCCTCTTCCCCTGAAAATGTCACAAATATCGATTAAGCCCCTTTCCCCGTTCGACACCAATAAAGAGGGAAATAATTTGGGGGAAAATGGTAATTATTGAGGATTTTCTTATATTTATCCTTTAGAAGATTGTTAAATTGAAAAAATAGGTGGCGTTTTAAGCTCTCACGGGAAATGTTTTATAACACTAAAAAATATTATTCTTCAAAAAAAATATTGTACTCTACAATGCATTTTATTTTTGTATTATACCATGCACTATAATACTAAAAAGATATTACACAATAAAAAATGTGCCTTATTAAATTACCAAATTAGGAAAAATTAAAGCTTTGCATCGCTCCCCCACCAGATGGCAGCCCTCCTCATTATTCAACAATACAGGGCGTGCCACCCATCGTCACTATCACTTATGAACAGTCCGAAAGTGGGGTAGGTGGGTCGGTTAAACCTAAGGTACTTATGTATGCTAGTGCTTTTGGCTTACTCTAATTAATATCCTAAGTGTTAGGATATTAATTAGAGTAAGCCAAAAGCGCTAGCATACATTGGTTTATATCGCACACAAAAAAACGATGAAGAAATAACGCTCGATATTTCGTACGCTCATTGTGCGAACTGTTTCAAGAGGACGAGAGCACAGTTCAAAGTATGTGACAGTCAGCACGTGTTCGTTCACATAGTAGCAACGATATTAGGCCAGGAAACACTATATCTGATAGGCTGGGTACCAACTCAAGCAGTGTGTCATGGGTCACTTGAATGTCTCCGTGTTGAACTGTTTGAATATCTCATGTTTTTACTGAAAAAAAACAGAAATATTTCTTCAGAATATTCTGCAGAGTGCTTCTATTTTTGTTCCAATGACCAAAAAAGAAGCATTCTGCAGAGCATTCTGAAGAAAGATTTCTGTTTTTCTTCAGTAAAAACATGAGATATTCAAGTGACCAATGACACATTGCTTGAGTCGATACTCAGTCTATCAGATCGTTCTGAGGAAAATATAATTTTTGTTGTTTTTTCCAGCAAAAAAATGAGACATGCAAGTGTCCCATGGCACACTGCGTTTGAGTTAATACCCAGGCTATCAGATATTTCATAGTTGAATATTGTTGCTACTATCTGAAATGCATTGACTGTCACATATTTTGAACTATTTTTTCGCCATAAGTTCGCGCAATTAGCGAACGAAATATCGAGTGTTACTTCTTCATGTTTCTTGTGATATAAACCAATGTGTACAAGCACTTTTGCACTTCGTCCAATCGATATTTTATCGAGTACTCACTTCCAGCAGTATTTTAAGATTGTAAAAAATAATTTTATTACTTAAAATTGCGTTTTTTAAATTGCGTTTCTTACTATTTTCAGTTGCAGTGCACAGATTGTACTTTTTAAATTGACATTCACTATGACAAGGTACCCACCTGATGTGAAGCTTCATTCTGTATTTCAAGCAGCTGACTTTCTGACAGCTGACTGCCGGCCATTACGTGCTCCTTTAAGGATCTGCCTCCATGGCAACCACCTACATCTGTTAAGTTGTTGGTAATGCAATTGCTTTTACTATGCCAAGACCATGCCGATACTACTCCAGCCAAAGGCACGCCTGAACAGAAGGCCCAAGACGTTGCGAAAGCTCTTAGTTCGTGTGCTCTCACCTAACGGGGTAAGTCTACATGATTGTATGCCCGTTTAATTACGTCACGGGTCCAAGAGGATAACCTTGCAGGTGGGACAGTATTTGTTACCAGAGGAGTTGAAGAATCCTTAGTAAAGTGTAGGAAAGGAGGAATCCGAGTATAAGATCTTTCTTGATCCTTTCGTGAAGACAGTGGTAGTGCAGATTATTCGAGAAAACCCCTAAAAAGGGCATGCCAGATGCTGAACTCTTTCGCCACTGGATGGTTACAAAGTATGGAGCCAAAGTTTGATGACGACGAGATGAGGTGCTTCGTCTGGTCTTAGGTTCTTTGCTTGAAAATCTGCAGTAAGCACCAAGTTGACACTCGACCAGTCTTTGGCAAACTTGATATGGCCGTCTTTTGTGGAGAATGCTGATAGCTCACTTTGCCTTGCTACAGTGGCTAACTCTACGAGAAAGACAGTTTTCTGTGTCAGATGTAGTAGACGCGTGGTATGCATTGGCTTGTAGGGTGTTCCCGAGAAGCTGGAAAGCACGAGATGTAAATTCCAGGCTGGAAAAATCCTACGAATTCTTGGACCTGCATTTTCGAAGGCCTGCTTTAGTCTGGATATGATCTTGCTATTCAAAAGGCTCGTTTTTCCTAAGCAAGACAACACCGAGTTGATCCTCCAGTCTCCTAGCAGCAGTAATGCTGTACAAGAATCCATCAGGTGTATGACTGGAGCCAATTCCCTAGCTATGATCCCCGAGAAAGGGGCAGCAGATCTGAAATGGAGGAGAACAAGTTCGTAATTCTTTCCAGGAATGGGCGAACCAGACACCTGATGAGGTCGAATTCCGCATCCAGGAAAACAAGGATAAATTGAGACTTAGGGATGTTGATGCCCAATCCCAGATCCGTGAAAAGAAACGGCAACAGCTCTAATCTTAAAAGAGGTCTTGAGTGCTCTTGTTGCGTTACAGTCAGTCATCGAGATAAGTATGACACCAAATCCAAAAGGTGTGCTGATAGCTTAATTCCGGATGCAGAACTGAAGTGAAGATCTGAGGATCTTAGGTTTGGACATTTGTGCATTAAATAAGCAATTGAAGCCAGTAAGAAGCAATTTTTGAAGATAGTAAAAAACCCCGGGGACTAAATTGGCCCCAGGTATGGCAATTTTAACACCTAATTTATATAATTCAGATGCCGTTACTATTTTCTAGATTTAAAGGTTGTTTACCCAGTCAGCAACTTTCATGACTTGACATTTTTTTTTACGTTTCCCATAGTTTTTTTATCAGTAGGTACCAACCAAATCAAACGCATCTCAAAAGCCACTCATATGTTATAATAATTTACCTTTGAAACACTTCCATATTTAAAAAAATACTTAAAGAAGCGATGCGTAAAGCGTTTAATACATTAGAAAGAAATTGTTTTTTTTGTTGTTTGGTACCATTTTTTGATACTAGACGGCACTGTCAAACAAGGGAGACTTCCACATTTGAACAACACACTGAGAAAACACTGCCCGTCCCGAGTTTAGTTTTGAAAAGAATGGGTTAAACTTTTTAAGTTGTGGCCTAGTTTCTAAAAGAAGGTATTGGAATCAAGGTGGTGAACTCCAAGCAGAATTTTCTAGGTCAATTCTTCTGAATATCATTTCCGTGTCAAAGGGAAGGAGCATGCAGAGAATTACCCCTTTTCGTAAACTACCGGTATGTTTAACTTAGGTGTTAAAAAAAACCCTGTTATTGTAATTAACAAGGTCAAATCACCTATTTTGCACTTTTATACAGATTTACGATTATCTGATACGATATGCGACAAGAAAAAACATAATTTGCTCTTTTATGCAGATGTACTATTATCTGATATAATATGCAACAAGAAAACAACCTGATTTACCCTTTTATGCAGATGTACTATTATCTGATACGATACGCGAACAGAAAACAACCTAATTTGGTCTTCTATGAAGATTTACTATTACCTGAGAAGATACGCAACGCAACCAGAAAACAACATAATTTACTCTTGTATGCAAATTTATTATTACCTGATACAATATACGACAAGAAAACAACCAAATTTGTTCTTTTATGCTGAATTACTATTACCTGATACGATATGTAACATGACAATCGTAATATATGCCCCAGCAGCCGATTTCGCACAAAAACTAATTAGATAGGCAAAAGGAATGACACACCATCCGAATAATAAGAGAGTAAGAAACATAGGTCCTGCAAGCACAAAAGCAATAATTTATTCATAACATCAATGATAATAATTAACCGTATAGCAAGTTCAAATGTAGCTTATGGCGTTACTGACGTAGCCAGTAAAATTTTCGGAAGAAGCCGAAGAAAGCCAACTATGAGATCTGGGGAGCGCTGTTAGCTCCACTAGTAGGGTATGCAACCACGCAAGTTGAAACAGTTTACAGCATACCACCGCCGGGTCTGGCTTGTGGAGTTGTGATGAGAACTTTTTTCAAATATTCTCACGGAATTTTAGAAGCGTTACGACAAGTTTGTAAAAAAGCATTATTCGTTCACACTGCCTCTAGTGCGAAGCTTAATATAAAGGAAGAAATAAACTGGGAATCAATTAAAAACAGTTAACTTTTCAGTTTTGGTTCGCTTTGACTTCCGGGGAGGGAGGGGGTGGAAAAGGCCGGTTCCCTTGTTCCCTGCCCACTTCCTGCGTCACTGTATGTCACCAGTACAACGGAAATTAAGCCCCTCTGGGCTGACGAGAGGGGGGAGCAAGTGTGGCTTCTGTCCCTATTTCAAAGGGGCCCATCCCAGCCCGTGATTGCTTCAAAGGGGGGGGGGGCAGTTCAGGCTCAAAAATAAAACTGCAAATGTGTCAGTTGCGTGCGGCCCCGTAAGACCCCATGATACTACAAAAAAAAAAGTGGAAAATAAAGAGGTCCTCAGATTGCTTTTGGAGGGGTCCACTGAAAACTTGAAGCCATAGGCACCATTAGACCCTGTGCATTTGGGAAGAGAAAGGCCCTGGAAATGCTGTCGGTCGTGCTCATGTCGACTGAGGCATGTAAAAAATCCTACGTATTTTTCTCAGCATTCTTTTGTCTGTCTCTGTTCAGAGATAACCTTAGCAGTTCAAAAAGCCATTACGATATTCGATGGCACATCTGTCTGGTTCATAGGCCTTGACTACTGGTTTCTTCGGTCGGGTTCCAGGGAACACTGACAAAGTTCGAGTTCCACCTTAGTTTCTTTCATTCATGTCTATTAGCCTATACAGATTTCCTGAAAAAGAGCTTATTTAAAAAAAAGTTTTGGTAATTTTTTTTGCCAAATTTGACAGATAGTGTTTTTCCAGGTAGTTTTGGGTGCTGGATTAATTTGCGATGTCTGTAAAACTATCGCGATTAAACATTAAACTAGTAAAATTCAAAGTGGTCACCAGAAAAATAAATTTAAGAGAGGTCAACAGACTAAAAAAATGCATATCTACCAGTGGACAAGACTGTAGGCATTTGAAAGCATCTGCACGTCCTAGTTGGGCCTTAAAATAGATCAGTTGACAGGATTCAAGCTTTTCGCAAAAACAATGTGGAGATATGGAGATGGCATCAATCATGATATGGAAGTTTCACTATTAAAACTAACATCTCGCGACTACAAGCTAAAGTACTTTAAGACTGAAACCCTTTCTACCAATCAGCAAGCCACAATAAGGCCTATCTCCTCGCTGTATTGGAGCCTTTACTGGGAGTGCGAAAGGAAACTTTTTGTCTGTAGCTACACTTAAATCGAGTTATAGAACAGTGGCTCATAAATTGGTCCCTCAAAACACTCATAAATGCATAAATGCTTAGTCTTAAGCAACTTCGAAAATGTAGCAGTTTTAAAGCCAAGCATCTTTGAGTGTTTCGTTGTTTATGAGTGTTTTGGAGGGACTATACTACCAGAATTGTTTTGTTGTGATCCATTGGCATCCACTGCTATTTCAAGGCTACTGGACGCTTCAAAATACGACCAAATCATTCATATATGTCTTACATGCATCAGTTTGTAATTGCCAACTTAGTGGACAGTGTACTGTGCAGTTACGGCCACGCAGTGCACTGTAGTGTACTGTTGCAAACTTGCAGGATGCCAGGCGGCCAACAACAAGTGGTGCGCGGCTGCTACCCGGACCTTGCACTTTCCCAGCCACCCCCTCCCTACAACCAGTGGGCTGGCTGGCAGAAGACGTGAGCAGATCTTTCGTCCTGGGACTAGCATGATGGGCCTAGGGTGCCCTCGGCCCTGTTCTGCAGAATGGGTGTAACTCAAATACTGCTGTTCTCAGAAAAATACGTTTAAAATTTGAGTCTGCTTAATCCTATTAGCCAAGTTAATCGCACCTACTAATAGTGTTCGAAAGTTAAATGAAAACTAGAGTTTGCTATAGCGGTGGAATAGTTCACTGTCAAATCGATGTCAAACGTTTTTTTTGAAGTAGCGAGTCCGTTATTGTATACACTGTTTACAGGTTGTACTGTTCCCTACAAATAATAGCATTTAAAACATTCTTTAAATGTACAATAGTATAAAAAATGCTTTTTACTTACAATATTAAGTCATTATAAGCGTAACGTTGCAACGTAAAAAGGATGTAACTAGAGTTATGACCATTTGTGACAACAGATTGTTACGGTAAAAAGGTGCAAGTGCCGTGGTCTCCACGAAGTAGCAGTCTTTTTGTGTGACAAATCTGCAGACCTAAGCAAGTTACATCCTTTTTGCCGACTGCTAACTTCTGATTGGCTGGAGAAAATGTTGAAAATGTTTTTGCCAATAATTGGCGACAGAGGGCGTAATTTAAGCCCTATTATTCAAAAAGAGTGTAACTCGCATTACACCCTTTCTGCAGAACAGGGCTGCCCTGATGTAGACTCATCTTGATTGAGGAAAAACAAAGCACTTAACACCATCAACAGGAATTGCAACTACAAGTCCACATGAATTTTCGAAAATTATTTCTTTTCTTCTTCCTCAGAAATACCAAGAATGTGAACGATTAGTCAGTTACATGCCATCTCGTTGAATCAACTTTGAATTTCTCTCTTGCTGCATTTGACCACTGTTCTCCATTAGTTATATCCAGATCACCCGTAGGGTCGTGGCTTGCTGCTCTAGACGATCTGTCTGGTTCTACTCGGAGTCTAGTTTGTTCTTAATATCGGCGTGAACCAAATGATCGATCAGTCATAAGAAGGACAACTTATATTCACCAGGGGCTCCCCATGAAGTGTAAGTCTTTTAATGGCTAGGGACTCCAAAGCTCTGAAATGGTCTCCACGCTTCGAGTTGGGGTGTACCAAAATTATAAGACTTCTGCCAGGTGATCTTATGTTTGAACCTTTTATGGTGTTGTACGATCCCAATAAATTTCTCACCTCGTTTGGGGCCCCCAATGTGTTCCCTCATCCTTTCTTGAAGCATATGTCTGGTTTCTCCGATAAAAATATAGTAACAATGTCACAAGGGACAGAGTACACTAATTTTGAAGAGTAACTCACTTCAATGAGTGGGAATGGATGTAAGAATCATGGAATCCCAGGGTTAAGCGGGGTTGGGATTAGGAGTTGGTACGGGTGCCGGTGACTATGATGGAGGAGGGGTAAGAGGATGCACTAGCTTCCATTTGCTTCTCGAAACATGTCTATGATTCAGAATCGCTCTAGCTACAATACGTGCCACAGGATAGCAAGGTGGGGCAGAGGTGGTGGAGGGGATGTGGATTAAAAAATATCGAAGCCTTCAACAACCTTTTCAAGTTGGTGGATATCAAGTGAGCAACTGACTCCTTGCTTAACATATCTTTTGTACTTTATCACTACTCGACGCTAGAAAGGTGATGTTCTCGATTGGTCAGTCGGTCTTTTCTATGGAAAGGATGTCCTCTCCTGTTCTAGACCTTGTCTTAGCATTTATTTTATTCAAAGCATGCTTGATTTTTTTTGGGCTTATTAATCTTGCCGAAAATCTCCTCACGAGAAACGTGGTTTTGGTTTTCTCGACAAGCAACACAGTGATTTCTTGGAATGTTGCATCATTTGCACAAGCTCGTTTCGCACTCGAGCTTTTAAGACCCTCCTGGGGTGGGATGATGAGAAAAATTCAGACCTCTATCTGAATGACTGGCCTTCTGGTAGGGGGGAATGGGACACTGAACTTTCTTAAATGGAAAAGAAGATGTCCAAGAATGAAAATTTTACTAAAACTTTTGTTTCTTGCATGACATGTATGTTTTCATTCCAATGGGTGAGTTCCCAAAGAATGGCTTCATGCTCCGATTTAAGAGGCATCATAAGTACTTCATAAATGTACATTTTCCGCAAAGGGAGACTGATAAATATGGCCGTCATCTACAAACTGAAGCAATATCTCCGCAAGAGCCAATGAACATGTCACAACTAAACTTCCGTATCTTTTTTTGTGTCAAAAGGAACATTGATGACATTTACGACGCCTCTTAAATCGGAACACAAAGCCATTCTTTGGGAACTCAACCATTGGTACGAAAACATCGAGTTCACAAAAGAAAGAAATTTTTCTTGGAAGTCATTTTTTTCCATTCAAGATGGTTCTGTGTTCTATTCCTCCTACCAGAAAGCCACTCACTCAGGTAGAGGACTAACTTTCACATCAGACCACTCCAAGAACTTCCTAAGACCTCCCGTAAAAATCCAGCTGGTGCGTATAGTCCAACATTCTACTTCCCAGAAATTCGCTGTATCTTTTCTCGCGAAAACCAAACCCACGTTTTCCCTAGTGTAGTTCCAGCAAAATTGATAAACCAAGAAAAGAAAAGAAAAGAAAAGAAAAGAAAAAAATATTTCCTGTAGAAAAGACCAACTGACCAATCGAATACGTCACGTTTCTTCCATCAATTATCAATAACGTACAAAACATAATCGTTAAGCAAGGAGTCAGTTGTCACAAGAGATATCCGCTCAACCTGAAGAGCTTGTTGAAGGCTAATCAAAGTTCCGGTACTCTTTGCCCCCTCTGCCTCCACCACCTGTTTCCCACCTTCCCATGATATGGCATACGTTGTAGCTAGAGAGATTGTGAGTCATAAATAGGCTACGAGCAAAGTGAAGCAGGGGCGCTTCCCTATCGCTCCTCCATCACTCACCAGCACCTGTACCAACTCCTAATCCCAACTCCACAAAACCCTGGAGTTCCACGATTCTTCAACTCGCCACGTCAAAATTAGTGTAGTCTGGCCCTTGCAACGATTGTAACTATACTTTTATTGGAGAAACCCAAACGTGCCCTCCAAGAAAAGATCAGGGAACGCATTGAGGACACCAAACGAGGGGAGAAATTTAAGGTTATCACACATTATCATAAAAGGTTTGAATATAAGATCGCCTGGCAGTAGTCTACAGTATTGCTACACTCCAACTTGAAGCGTGGAGACCATTTGAGAGCTTTGGAGTCCCTAGACACCACTAAAAGATTACTCTTCGTGGTGAGTACCTGTTGAATATATGTGGTCCTTGTTATGATTTTATCGATCATCTGGTTTTCGCCAATATTAAGAACAAACTAGACTCCGAGTGGAACCTGACAGATCATCTAAAGCAGCAAGCTAAGTCAGCTAGAGGAAATCTGGATGAAACGATTATAGACCAGGGTCAAATGCAGTAGGAGAGAAAGTTCACTCAACGAGACAGCATGTAACCGGCAAATCGATCACATTTGCTAGAGCTTCTGACAAAGAGTAAAGGAAATAATCCTGGAAAATTCAAGTGGTTTTATAGTTACAATTCCTGTTGAAGGTGCGGAATTCACCACTGTTATCGTCGTTATTGTCGTTATCGGCCCTTCTTGATCCTGTCCAACTGCATTACAAAAATTGGTCTACAAGATGCAAAGTGGGAATTATGCTCAATCATGAAAACTGCTAGCTCAGCTACGAGAAAGTTCAGGTGACCCTGAACAAATTGAGTAAATTTTCCCAAATGAGTAGTTTCCCTACGAATGAACTACGCACACATGGAAATAATATTTGTTCATATACGTTAAGACTAAAACATAGCAACTTAAGGGAATGAGGAATACAAGTCAAACAGCAAAAATCGTAAACTAGAAATAACGAAGCACACAGTGGGCAACCTTTATGCACTAACGTTTCGTCGGAGCGGCACGGTTTTCGCTGTTTGGCTTTTGTTTTGTTTTCCTCTTTCCATTGTACAAATAATTAATAGCGATTTGCGTAAATTTTGTATTCTTTTCCTCGCAGTGCTAAAGCAGTTCACTAAATGGCAGTTTCTTTTCCGAACAATTTAGCTGCAATTTTCAGTGCTGCATGTAGCGCAAGCATCTCTTTTCCTCTTTTCGTGCAGTGCTGAATGCAGCCATGCAGCAACAAAAAAGATGCTAGCTCTGCTGCGTAAACAAAATGGCCGCTTCTCATTTTGATCATCTACAGCAAATACGGCTGTGTTTTTATAATTATGCTGCACCATAAAGCTGCAGGAAGATAAAGTACTAAATACAGAACCACAAAACTCGATAACGTTTTTTTAGTGAGTTGAACGAATATGGCAATAGCACGGAGATGACAGTGGCCATTTTTTGGCAGCCCGTTTGATAGATCTCGGTGTATTACTCCGCCAGGGGGCTGTTTCTTTTGGTCATGTAGCGCTTGTGACGTTTGCGTGACGAAGCCATTTAGCAAATTTCTGCAGCAGCTGCACTGACGCAAGGAAAAGAAACGTAAGGAAACTACACCAGTGTCGATTGCTTTAATTTTCAGTTTTTCGAACTTGTTCAATTTTTCCTGATACGAATACCATCAATAATTGACTATATACGGTATAATCGCGTAATTTTTTCGCTTTCGTCCCTCCATCTTGTTTTCAATGCAATGTGGGATTCCAGCTGGAAATACCCCAGGAGCCTACTCACTCACTCGTATTTCATTCCCAACCTGATAAAAACACCTTATGTAAACACCTTATGTGTGCTTTTTTCTTGGTGTTTTTTTTCAGTCAGAATGCAACTCGTGATAAATTCTTGTTTTTACAGTCGGCTCTTGTAGTATTCCTACTGGCTATATCTATACCACGCGCAATGGCTGTTTGCTGTGACGTGCATATCACATAACTGAGCTAGTCCAATCAGACGGCCAAACAGCCGTTGTTCTCGTTCGTCATTGGCTAACTCATGGTGACGTCATGGCAAACAGCCATTGCGCATGGTTAAGACCCTATCATCATCACCCACTCACCTGCAACAACCGAAGAGGACATGAAACCAGTGCTGAAGCTGGATACCAAGATAATAAAGCAAAATACTGAAATAAGGAAGTAAATCAGGTAATCAAATATGAAGGTTATAGTCCAGTAGAAATAGGTAGTTGTGCCAGTCATAAACTGCATGTGCTTCGACAGTGTTACCCGCTCTTGCGCTACCAAGTTGATGAAAGAAGAGGACATGAGACAGAAGCCAATGGACAGAACAACAGCGGCAAACCACTTGTACATGAGAGGTCCGATGGGTTTTTCCTTGGGCGCTGGTCTTGTTTGCTCTACTGGGGCAACGATGGTGGCAACAGTCACGTTGATTTCTATCTTTCGTTCCTCTTTATGGCAGTTTTGGAGTATGGCATTATGGACTAAATTAAGAGAAGCCATCTTTCTGTTTCTGCTTAATCCAGGGTGCTGTGGGTTGTAATAATACATGGCGTTCACATTAAGATGGCCGTTTCCTGACGTGAAACTTCCTCCCATGACGTAGTTTGTGTTGTTGTACCCTATAGGGTCACTTCGGGCCACGTCATAGATTTGATCAGACATCACAATGCCAGCCGTGAAATTGATGAGGATTGCGGTTTTTGGAATGATATGTATGTACGAGTCCGGTAAGCAAAACCTGGTCGTATCATGGAGTTCAAAGATAACTATGGTCTTCTGGGGATCCAATATTTCTGTCAACCAGTTTTTACCTGCTAAACCTCCCGACGTCTTTAACAGCAATATGACAATCATGGTTGCCGCAAACACAAACATGAACTAAAAGAAAATCGAATGGATATTAGGAATGTATTTAACGATAATCGAGTCTATTTAATCTTCTGATCACTTATGGATAGGCTAGCTTAAGGATAAAAACATAAACGGACATTTTTCCAATCCAGCTATGCTTATGGATTGTAGACGATGTGCACTAAGGGTGCACAATCCTGTATACTGCCTCAGCTACACTAGTGGTATGTAGTGGTAGTACTCATTCTGGATCCTGACTGCATACCACTCCTACAATATACTGCCAGAATACTGGATCTTTGAATTCGGCTCAATTGCTCTTAAAAAATAATTCTGTGTTGTCAAAGTTTGTTAGCTAAATGCAATAGCCTAATAACTACTTTTGGGCTCTTTGAGAAATATTTTAACTCGTCAACAACTCCAAAACATTTATAATATGAGTCAGGTATAACGTCAGGTATAACGATCTACTGCCTCTATTACTTTACGTTCTTCAGATTTCTTTATTTCGTGAAGTAGTGCCGTAAAGTACAATTTTTGACGGTTTTTCACTTATCTCTCGGAAACCTTTAGTTATATTTGACTGAAGAAAGACTTGAACTCAACAAAACCGGCTTGCTCACACCAGCAACAAATGTTCTGAAGCAAGGAACATTTGTCGCCGTTGTTTTGTCCGATTTCGTATTATGGATTATTATTTCCTTTCATTCCTTAAAAATTTCTTAAGCACTAGTTTCAGTTCATTTTTCTTACCGTACTATAACATTTCTTTCAGTAATGTACTGAAAATTACTGATATGTAATATATTTTTTTTACTTGTTCCATATTTATTAAACTGTTTTGGTATTTGGAATCTCTCTTTTCTATTCTCAGTCTAATTTGTTTTTTACTACTGTAATAATATTATCTGTATTCTGAAAATAATTATTTGTAATAATTACCATATCTCTAAATTGTTCAACATTCAGCATTTCATTTTTCTCGAAAAGTATTTTTGTTGGTTTGTCTTTATACCCAACAAGTACTTTCACAATTTTTATCCACGATTTTCAGCCCAAGGTAGTTTGTAAATGTTTTAATGTTTTCCATGGGGTTTCAATTTAATTTTGCAACCCCTTCATTTATGAACACGCAGATTTCCCATAATTTTAGTTTCCACTGTTATATTCACTATAAATGTTTTTTCTTCACTAATGTGTATCTCGTTATCCACCAACCACCCAATTTAGTATATTGAAATCCTGTTTTTAGTTATTTATCATTGCTTCCCATAAGTAATTTACGGAGATTAATATCATGTCATCTGCAAAAATATAAATTGTTTGGCTGAACAACAATCTTGTATATCCTTTTGTGCAAAGAGCAATGTAACGGTCATATTCTGAACCTTGCGGTACTACAATAGAAATTTCTAATATTTCACTGTATGTTGACTCTTAATTAATAACATTTGATTATATGTTAGTAATAATAAATAATAATAAATTCATTCATACAGCAAAGAAACTGTATCGGACAGAGAAGGGAGCTCATCCTCCACTTATACCAGTCCGAAATTAAAGGAGCAGCTAACATGAATAAAAAGAAACAATAAAAACACGGAAAAAGGAATAAAAATGCAGGTTAAATCATCTTAAGTCAAATGTACAATCTTAAAAACACTTATTAATAAAAAATTTAAAAATAAAAATTTGCTGCAGATGCAATCGGCATGACAAGGACCTGAGGTTTGCTTACTTCTATTCGACATAAAACTAAAAATTATGAATTAAAACTAAAAATTATGAATTACAAAAGGTTAAATGAAGACAATGGCTCGGCTTTAAAGGAAGGGTTGATGGAATGAGGTTCGGGTCACGAATGCCTTACCACCAAGGTTAGACCTACCAGGGACACGATGGTCCCCGATGGCATCGCGAAAATGTGAGGTACAAGTGAAGGGAAATGCCGGGTATCATTGTCAATAAAGTAACTTTTGTCAATAAAGTTATTGTAAAGTAACTTTTTATAATCTCATACATTTTTCCTCCAATTCCAATATTTTCACATTTTATTTAGTAAGATTGTTTTATCAAATGTATCAAATTATTATTAATAATATCAAAATAATAATAAGAAGACTAACTTTAGCGCATACGAGTATGCAGAAAGGTATAGACAGGGATCGTGGTCGTAACTAATAACATCCATCCTAAAGATTGAAACACAAAAACATGAAAGAGGGGAAAATATCAAAGCAGATGTTGCTTCTTATGTAGAAAACTGGCAGGACCCGTGCATGCTGCACGGTGGATGAGTCTGTCGACCTTAGCCTCTCTTGTTGTTTGGACTTATTAGGAAAGTAAATCACGTTTGCAATATTTCATTACTAGACTGTTCCTTTAATTTTACTCGTCCACAACGCGATCTGGTGTGAACCTGACCCATCCTCTTCCGTCGTTCGTCACCTTACTGTGAAAGTTCTCGTCACTATTAGAGTCATAATTACTGGAATTATGTAGAAAATGTCCGCTCATTTTCACAACGAGGACACTATGTGAATATTTCGCCTATCGTAAGTGTTAATGGGAGGGACTTACTCCCTCCTTGTACAGGGTGATCAATAAAAATGTAGACGATAAAGAAACGTCATAAATACTTTATTAGTTGAGATTTTCATGTTCTGATAAGTCAGATATATTAAGTAAACTTGAAATTTTGTTGACATGACGTTGATTTTATTTCGACGAAGTAAATGCATGTCCAAATTGAGCTCCCTAAATTGAATACATTTTGCTATTCTAAGTGTGCAGTTGTTGACGACAGCCTAAAGAATGTCTTGCACTACAGCCCAAATATCCCTATGAAAGCTCGAGTTTGTGACTAGATTTAGGGTTAAGTTTGAAGACTTTTTTTCTTTAGGTAACCCCACAAAAAAAAAAAAAAAAATAAACACATTCTCCAAATTAAAATCATCGTTGTCACATAAGCGACAAACACTTAAACGTCGTCGTTTATCTGTTTCTGAAAGTTCCTGGAACATGTGAGTTTGTCAGGGAAAAGGTTAGTTACTTCTTTAGCATTGTTAGCTGTGACGTTCTTTTATTGTTGAGCGCTAGAGATCGTCGTCTTGATGACGCCAGTAAATGTGGAGAGATTGCGTGAAAGTGTGAGAAGAAGTCCACGAACGCCATCAAGACATTCGTGGATTTCTTCTCACCACTGGCGTACGAACTGTCACTGGACTACCTGAATGTTCTGCATTTTGGTTCAAAATAGTTCCAGTTTTCCTTAAATTTATTTACGATCCGCAGTATTGTAGATCGTGTTGGAACATAGAAGTTTTAAAATTGTTTATGAAACTTATGCAGTACTCTGTTGCATATTGCGTTGTTGTAAAGTTTTAACAATGAAAATACGATGTTGAATTGTACATTGAACCACCATCTTTGGAATTATGCGAGAGTGAAATCAATACTGAAGAAACAAAATTTGAAGCTTTCTTAACACATCTGACTTATGAGAACATGAAAATATCAGTTAATAAAGTAATTACGATTTTTCTTTATCGTCTACATTTTTATTGACCACCCTGTACCTCCCCTTCCTACTTTTGCTCCCCCTTCCCCTTTCCCCTTCACCTTACTTCTATTCGCCCCTCCTCTTCCCCTCGTCGTCTTCACCTCCGTTTCTCTCCCTCACTTCACTTG
>JAHWFP010106976.1:33659-80074 GCA_023313725.1 Lithobius niger
CCCCTCCCCTTCCCCTATTCTCCCCTCCTGTTTCTCCCTTCCCGTTACACAGCCCTCTCATACCCTGTCCAATGTGAAAGATACGTTTTTGAGCACAGGTGGGTAACTGCCATTTATCACACTAGCTAACAACGGATTTTAAGGAAAAGAAAAATTCCAAATGGTCATTGTATGTTATGAAGCATTTTGTTTGGATTTGCTCACATTTCGTTTTTCCTATGTTACATGTTATGATGTGGTATCGTCATTTGACATTGAGTTTTTTCTATAAATTATTATTACGTAGCTGTAGTTTTAGTCTTCTGTGCAGCCGTACCGGCAGAGAAGACTATTGCAACGACTTTGTCCGTCCGTCCGTCCGTACGTCCATTCGTCCGTCGCTTTTTTCAACTTCGCAACGGTACCAGAAATTGACGACCGCTATTTACAACGTTCGATTCAGTGTCAAACGTTAGTTAAATAACATGACAAATTAATACATCGTTGCCTCCTTATAGCTAATAGACTTCTTCGACGTAACTAAATTAAATAATAACATTCCATCGTCGAATTGAAATCCTAAAGATTTTTGTTAACGCAGCCGTAAAAACAAAAACATTTTAGCTTCGTTTAAAAGAGTCTTGTCGCATTGTTGCATGAACGAATAGGCTTACGCTCGAACCAAATTCTTCATTAGGCCGATCTGCTACAGTTACGAAACTAAAACTGCCGTTAAAAAAAATAGGCCTAAAAAATGAAAATTAGATCTAAAATCACGTTACCATGGCAACGTCAATAGTTGCTACGAGTCGCTGCTGCACCGTTTCTCCTGTCCCTTCCCTACTACCACTGATCAATTAGGCTACGTTGCGCATTACGTTGTAACACTGTAACTGTGTGCGCGGAGTCATACCGTGTTGCAAAAATGAATAGGCTTACTGTATACAATCCAAATCTCCGTTAGTTGCTACTTACGAAATTAAAGTTGTAAATTAGGCTTAAACGCTGACAATTATGCCTAAAACGTAAAATAAGCTTAAAAGCTAACACATTTGTAACGGGCAATTCTGATGGTTACTGTTTTTAAATTATGTAATAGTGAGAGCTGTTGTAGTGCATGATAGAGTTGTGCGCCTCAACATTGGAAGTGGAGGAACTGTACAGAAGACCAATGCGACTAGATAGTCGCTGTAGCCCCTTGTTATATAGCAAATCCGTTTTATTTTAATATCTTTAATCTTTATAGTTAAATTTGGAAACAGCACACAGCACGTGATCATTGGGTCCTTTTCAAGAATTATTTTACGCTGTAAATGTATCTTAGTAAAATTTTACTTCACTTAAACCGAAAGCTGGGAAAAAATAAAAAATCCAGGCAGTTTTCTAGGATGCGACGGTGCTTGAGTAACATTAATATTTATTTGTGTGACCTGACACGCTTTGTCTTTTGCTACTGTTGTCCTGGGCTAACTATTTTCTCGCATTCTTCATATAGCAGAAAGTATGGAAGTAATTACTTCGTTTCATTTCAAGCTGTTTCGTGGAGACTTGTCGCTAGCTAATGCGCCGTATGATCATCTGCTCTCTCTCCATTCTTGTGACTGTGACATGATTCCATCAATACTTACATTGTATGCATAAGGCGAATAGCTTGACCTCTCCATCGCCCAAATTTGTTGATTGATGCCGAAACCGCAACTGTAGAAATCGCATTTTACATGACTCATCAAAAAGTTTACATGACCTATCAGGAAGTTTACATGACCCATCAGGAAGTTTACATGACCCATCAGGAAGTTTACATGACCCATCAGGAATTTACATGACCCATCAGGAAGTTTACATGACCCATCAGGAAGTTTACATGACCCATCAGGAAGTTTACATGACCCATCAGGAATTTACATGACCCATCAGGGCAAAAAGAATGCAACTGAAAAGACTTGTGTTTGAATCGCTTTCAAATGTCCATGTAATCAAACTGAATGACTTTCACAACTTGTTTTCCTACACCAAACTCCAATAACAAGTGAACACGACAGCTTAGGTTTAAATACTATCCATGTAAACTTCATTGAATAACGTACTATAGCCCCGGTCCACAAAGACATTGCTTCATTATTATCTAGTTTTACCCTTGGTAAATGTAACGAATGAAATACGTATTTCAGAAAATATATATTATTTAACTTACGAAACAAGAAATGCAGCATTTATTGAGGCGTCCGCAATAATAAGTTCCCAGCCCATGTACCCAGATAGTACGTTTTTTTTTTACCTTCTAACCGTACATCGGTAACATATTCACGCTTAGAATACTTTTGTTCTTGTGTGTGACACTAGACTGCCTAACGTTATACGTGTGTTAACCTAATTTCTTAACCTGCCAGAAGAAAAAGACTGGACGATGGTGTAAATAGTAGATTCTCTTCATCATCAGACCTCGGAATCGTTGGTGTAGCCTTTCCTTTTCGTTGGATACTCCCCAATCCACTGTAAAATAAAGATTTATTCATCAGCCTAACGAAAACAATTAATTTTATACAGTGTTCATTGTCAGGTTAAAAATGCCGGCATTAGGGCATTGACTTGTAGACTAAATCTATCCTATTCTAGGTGCATTTCTATTCTTCGCATTTTTTAATTTTGTGTTTCATGTTAAAAAAAAAAGAAATATTCACGAAAATGCTAGAGAAAATCATTATTATACAACGGAAGTTTATAATTTTCTGAGTTAACATTTAACTCGTGCGCTGCTTTAAAATTTACCAATCACAGTTTTCTGCGATGGGCAAAAATAGACCTAACGTACAATTGTACATGCTGGTCGTGGTTACTGTTGTTGCCATTAGAGGTTAGGTCAGGTTAGGTTAGTCTTTTATTTGAGTTTTAATTATGCTTGCTGAGATTAACTGAACTTTATTCGGTTTTGCTAAGGATGTGCCGGAGCTTTTTCCTGGGTTCACGTTGAGTAAGGTGGAGGGGCTTGCTTTATTTCTTACAACTGAATATTTTATTCCTTAGATATGTTTATTTAGGTGCTAAGAATATGAAATATCAAACATTGTAAAAAATATTAATACGTAATAATTGTAAAAATATTTTTTTTTATGTGTGAGATAGCCTAATTACTAAAGCCATTGGGTAAGATAGGCTAATTATTCAAGCCATTGGGTGCATATCCCACTGATAAATGAAGATCGTCTGAATGAAATACTGCTACCAGGGCCCGAGGGCCTAATGAAGGCCTTTGATGTGGTATCATGCGTGACTACTGTACAAACTAGGCAGGGCCACTCGTAGGAATCCAAAGGCTTCCTACTCAGATTATTCACATGAGCATAGACAGTTTCCCCGAGATTAAAAATGATACTTCTCTAGTGAGGCGAAAAGTTGTTTCAGAAGTTGCGGAGGTTGACTTTGGACTCAGTGTTATTTTGTTGTATATAAAAGACTTTTCTGAAAAATCTAGTCTTCCGACTGTGAAATGTTTGTGACGATTTTACTTCACACGAATCAATCAGGCCAACCACGGATGGCGTAGCACTGCAAGATGCCTACTGGAAAATTGTAAAGTGGAATAGAACACGGGGTGTGAATCTAGGGTGACAATTGAATACATGGTGATAAATAAAGTTTTGATTTTAATCGGTCTCGCCCTCTTAAAATGATCTATTTGGTATAATAGTTAACTCTTAACATATTTCATTCCATTTAAAGAATATTAACAGGCTGCACAAAGCTTTGCAATTTTGCTCTTATGAAGCCAATGCACAAAATTTACAATTACAGGAAATGCTCATTGTTCTTTAATGGCGATTTAAATGACTAGTTTCATGGTCTGAACAGACTAATCAAAGTAACCAACAGAAATGCAGTTTATCTTCCCGCTGCCACAGTTTATCTTTGTGGTATGACCCGCAGCATATCATTCATAACAGAGAGTCTATAAGACAAGCTCATCGAAGTAATCAAGAGCAAAGGAAACACAAGTTTCATTTTCCCCAAATGTTCCAAAGATAACCCACTGGGATAGCAAATTACTACCAGTCCTAACTTCAAAGGAGAAGGTTGTTGATCGTGTGTCTGGTAGCAGCTTAGTGTCTGGAGATGGTGTAATGATGCATCTTGGTGTTCTGAAGATTCCAAGTGGAACTGGAGAAACACAAGCAACAGACACCATGCATACATCATGTGTTGGAGCTTATTGTTGCGAGTGTTTTAATTCTCTAATGGGGTCATCAAGTGGCCCAAACATGCACTTGTTTCGAAGATTTTCAGATGCTTCCAGCACAATTGACAAAGAAAGTTATGAGCCTGGAAGAATACTTTGTTCCTGTACAACTTGAGCCAATAAAAGACAAACTGACTAAATTCATCCATCCTACTCTTGTTTCAACCTAGGGATGATTGCAAAGAATTGATGAAAATCACTCATCTTGTCCTTGGTGGTGATGCTGTTCAACCTGCAAAATAGATCCAAATAGATGCACCAGGATCTCTACACAGAGCTAGACGGATGGCCAGACTTACTACAGCTTCAAAATCCGTTCCGTTCACAGTTCAAATTGCTAAACATGAACTTTCAGCCCTATGCAAATTTAATTTGTTTGAGGTGCAACATTATCTGGAGGCATGGAATACTTCATCGAGTGCTTCGGCAGCTCCTCAAAATAACCTGAATCGCTTAAATGGATTGAAGGACTACAAACAAACCTACAAGACAGTTGCTATCATAGCAATCAAGAGTTTATCAATTGTGGTATCGGAGTGAGCAAATTGTTGGTTTAGCTTTTTTGATAACAAAGTTTCAGTGAAAATTAAGAGAAAGATGGAAGTCTCCTTAGATGAAAATGTAGAAGATAATCCTCCAAAGCAGAGTAAAGTTGATGTGAACTTTACATCAAACAAGGATCAGTCCAATTTCGTATCACGAAATAAAAAGATGCTATTTGTGCGTTGAATATACATATTGAAATTCCTCAGAAGGGGACCGACTTAGGGTCAACAACGATTTTGTTAAGGCTCAAAATACAATGAAGGAACTGAAGGTTGTTAATGATGTTCCTGAATGTTGCATAGCACTGATTCAGCCATTCAAATCAGTTCTGAGAAACCAAGAAGAACAAATGCAGTATCACCTTCAAGTAGTAGATAAGCATCATTTGTATTTTCCAAACTCAAATAAATAAATAAAACAATTTTTTTGGAATTGCAAATGGTCACGCAAGGATCGGGGGATCACTAACAGCCTGCCAAATCTAACAAAAGGTTTAAGAAAGTAAATTTCTAACGATTTAAAAGCGAGTGCACCCTGATTGGAGGGTATGTCAGTGACTAAAAAGACATGTGGGATAGAGAGTCACATGTCATGTTTAGGGGTAGGAACGTTGCATGAATTTCTGGAGATTTATGCGGGTTAA
Source organism: Lithobius niger (assembly GCA_023313725.1). Classification (NCBI taxonomy): domain Eukaryota; kingdom Metazoa; phylum Arthropoda; class Chilopoda; order Lithobiomorpha; family Lithobiidae; genus Lithobius; species Lithobius niger. The sequence goes on from JAHWFP010106976.1 coordinate 39,062, forward strand.
ATGCTTCCGGAATGCCTCTACAGAAAAACACGTGACCACCTCTCCGGGTAGGGAATTCCAGATACCAATCACCCTAACGGAAAAAAAGTTTCGACGGCAGTCCAAGTGAGACGCCTGCATTGTTAAGTTTCAGAGAATGTCCTCTGGTGTCATTCTGCTAATATTGCTGCGGCCGTTTTCAGTAATGATCTGCTCAGTTGCTCATTTCTCAAAGTCTAGCTTCGATATCTCCGATTTTCCTATGATAACGAATGGCGTAATGTATCAAAACTTCTACTGGGTAGCGCAACCGTTAAATATTAATGGATATTGATGAAACTTTGTGCCTGTCCTTTTTTGGGGTAAAACATAATTAGGGAGTGAGACCTTGGAAATAAATAAAAATTTCCATTGTCACCGAGGAAACTCGAGGCAAAAAAATCCCTTAGTGTGTGCTTGGCAGTATGAGATTGTATGGTTTGTCTGGAGGAGAACGGGATATAGTTGTAAAATGAGACTGCTAGGAGTTGGACTTCACCAGCATCACAAATTGACAGGCGCAATCACACCAAGAATTTTCAAGAAATAAAATCACACCAAGAATATTAAGATTGCGACTTGATTAGCTTTGTTGGTCACTCTTAAGGAGGCCAGCCCTGAAAGGAAAGCAGTGTCTTACACTACAGTGGTTAGGACACATCTCAAGGATGCCACATTGCCAGGATACACGAGTGAGGGAGGAGGATTGAGGTTTAATGGCGCACCGACAGCTAGATCGCATGAGGGGCCTAGGACTGCTAAGGAACGTGTGGTATAGTTAACATTGAGACAGTGCAGTGGTGTGATTAAGGTCACCCCTTGGAGATACTAGGTGGAAACACAGACTGAACCTTTTCTATGAGATTACAGTGGTCTCTCAGTTCTGGATCAGTTAAGAAAAATTGTAATAACTCACTTTAGAGCCAAATAATACCATGGTGCTAAAAAAAAGACTTGACAATAGTAATGCAAGCTACTCCTTTCATTGCTCTGCTAGAAAACGGAAGTCGGTTCCCGATTCGGCTGCATCCAAGGCTCTAGCAAGGCGATGTTTAGGGTAGAACTAGTGAGAAAGTGAAAGCAGATAAAATTTGACACAAATCTGTAAAGGGTGCTTCAACCAGATGCTTGGATCTTGTCAATCATCATATTTGTTTTCAGTTGCAACCTATTTCTGATGCTTTGTCTTGTTTTCTTCTCTACGTTTCATACACTGTTCTTTCTCCAATATTGCCGTAATGCCTCAGGGTGAGGCAACAAACCATGGAAATAGAACAATATTTTTTCCTGAAGATATGCATCCCTCCCACACCATGTGCATGTACCATGGCATTAGATATATGCTCAACTTCTTTGCGCTTCTGAACATCTAGTATAAGGTAAAAGAAATTGAGTCATTTTGTCTACATCAACAATAGTTTGCTGCAGATGACTGAAGGACCCCAGAATAATAAAAAAAGCATCTGTTACACCCTGTATAGTCAAAACCCTACGCTAGTTTTTTTTTAGATTACAATAAAAGTCAAAAACTGAATGAGTAAGTAGTTTTATTTTCTTAACTGTCAATGTGAGGGTCGGACGAGTTCTGGGAGTGTTGTGAAGACTGTGATGGTGGTGTACTGCTAGACAGACCCTTTAGCAACTTTCCAGACTTTTGTTCAGCCTTCTCGGTGACCCTGTGTTAAGACAAAATGGAGGAATTAAAATAACCTTAAATGACCTTAACCAACCATAGATGACCCTAAATAGACTCAAATGACCTAATGACTCTTATATTAAACTATGTTAAGCAATCTTACATCCCATTAAGACAAAAACAGGGCTAGACAGAAGTGTACGATTTTGCAAGTACGGATTAATGTTGGTGGTTTGGGTGGGTCGAAAAGTGCCTCAAGGGTACCTCATGGTCAAAAATGAATAAAATAAAATACTATTTTAAATATAAAAAAAATAGTTACTCTTACTGAAAAGTTGTTAAATTAGATGTATTACGTCCCACGCGCCCTTCGTAACATATCGATCTTAAACTGACGTTTGTTTATATAGCCGCAAGAGAGATCTTACTGAGCGAACTGCGGAGTTGTAGAGGATCTGATCTACTGGTACATGAAGGAGTAGGTCTCACAGACACACGACTGAGCGATCTGATTGGTGCACTCAGAATCTATTGTGAACAATGGCCCAACGTCAAGCCATTCACTAATTGAAAAGTTAAATGCGCTGACATCAACTTGCTCAAACAAAAAATAAACAAAATACTAAACAAATCTAAGTGTTACTGGGTATCAACTCAAAGCTTGAAACTTTCAAAATTCCAAATATTATGGAACTTAAAAATACGACATTTTACTATTGCTAAGAGTTTCGTTCCTCATCGGAATGAACACGTGGGAAGAGCTAAACAGCGATGATTGCTAAACATATGAAATTTAATAAACTTTAAATAGGCAGAAGTTAAATGCGTTGATTCCAATTAACCATTTCTTATTGCTAATTGCCATTGCCAATTAACCATTTCATATGCATTTTCTTAGGGTACAGACTTTACATTACTTTGAACAACTGTAAACAATTGTACAATGAAACAATTTTACAATTGGAACTTTGAACACCCGAAATTAACTAAATTCGGCAAATTTACAGCAAGAACACAAACTTGGAACAAACTCATCCTTTATTTTCAAAATAAAGTAAGTAATTCTACGTCCATAAAACTAAGTACAATTTTTTTTTCTTCCAGGGCTGATATTTTACAAAATAAAGTATATCATTGGCCTTTATGGCCGAATACAACCATAATCAAAGATTTTACATGTGATCCGTATATTGTTTTTCGTTCAAGTAAACAGAGCATTTCTTCAATTTAAATAAAGGTGAAGCAAACAATAAGTGGGATCTTTAAAAAAAAACAGCAAACAAATCGACGAGTGCTAGAAATCGCTGAATACAGAAATAAATGTTCATTAACCCTACTGCTTGCAAGGAAGATCGCGGGGTAACATTTAAGAGAATATTTACGAAGCAACAAACTTTATATTCAGGACAAAATCCTCTTTACCATAAACAAATATCACCGACCTCCCTTGAGGTGGCGGGCAGAGCATCCAGTTCATGAAAAGGAAATCTTCCTTACATGCCCCCACTAAAGGAGCTGACTTCCGGTTTTCCAAGGATTCCAGAAGTAGTGCTAAGCAATGCAAATACATAGCAAAAAAAATGCAAATACTGACTAAATGGAGCAGTGGTGAGGTTGTCCATTCGATGTCATACCCTTTCCATTAGCTTTGAAAATGGAAGCATTTCATAATTAAGGACTCAGACTATACGTTGGGAGTGGAAATGACGGCAAAACGAGTCGAACTTTCCATTACTCCCACTTGCCAAAATCTTCGATTGAGATTGAAGACGCTGACGTTTTCCCACTGAGTGGCCTTTTCCAAGCATTCTTCTATGTTTGAAATGGGGTGATTCTGTGTTTCCATGCTGTCATCAAGTTCTCGGTAATCTGCAACTGGTCTCGGCTTCCCTCCTTACAGAATATGATAATCAGACTGCTGTAAGGTGATGATGATCCTCGAATCGATCCGAGCTGAAGCATGACTTCAGCATTGATAAGCTCACACTCAGCCTTATCATGCTGGTAGTAATGCACTGGTATAACTTTGTCAGTGGTTATCATGAGTAACCAACCTTATTTCTTCCAGAAGGGTAGAGAAAACTTCGGGTACACGATCGATACATGGAATCAAATCACTTCTTTGCTCAGGAGTTATCTCTCCTAACGTCTTTAAAGCTCTAATAGTATCCTCGCTGCTCATGGGGTCTTCACCTGGTTTGCCAGTCTCTTCATGGATGGGTTGTACTGGGTCTACGTTCACTAAGTGATTGCACAGGCCTTCACGAGTAACGTATGCCTTGATCATGTTAATATGTTGGATAATTAGGTTCTTTCTTTCGGTCGACCTTATAACTGAACAATTATTCTCAGACAACTTCTCCAAAACTTTGTTGGGTCCTTCCTAGTAAACTTCATGTTTACTGGCTCTTGAGGGACAAAGTACCATTACAAAATCTGAAGCCTTAAACTGGCGTTGACTGGCTTTACGATTGTAATCTTCTTAGTACTAAGTTGTGCTTCTGTGTAATTATCCTCGACGATTTAACAGCAGTACTTGAATCTTCGTAACAAGCCAATGGTGTGTTCAATTATGCTTGGGTGTACGTCAGTGACAATCCAATTTTCCTTTAGCAAGCTAAGGGAGCCACAAAGGTTTTTTTTTACCACGAACAAACTCGCTTGCCATAAAGCCTGTGGTCTCCTGAGGAGCAGTACTTAAGGCGAACATTGCTCCTGGCAAGCACCGTTCTCAGTCATGAGCATGCTGACAACAGACGGTTCTTAAAACTGCCTTGAGAGTCCAGTGGAATAGCGCCACAGAATCTGGTTGTGGTCATGGTTGAATGCACCATCTTGAGTCCACTCTTGTCCAGAAATAGGGTGGTTAGCTAGACAAGACGCAGCTGCCTTGGTCTGACTTGCCCACAGAAGGAAACAGGCTGTCAGCCTGTTTAGGATTTCGTTGCTGGGATAGCATAGTACGTATTTAGAGAAAACCAGCCTTGGTTTTGGGTCTGACAGGGCCTTTCCATTGGTTTGTGCACCATGGAAACTAGCTCCATGTGCGCAATGGGTGGACTTCCTCTCTATGGGTAGGGGCATGCACGTGCTCCAAGTGCCCAAAGTGTCCCAACGTGGGACGCCTCGCCATCAAATTCCCCATGGCACATCATCATATGGGAAATTTTGGAACAACGACTGCAGCTCTTATCACAGCTGTCTTTCTGTTCCAAGATGGGATGCACTTGCATGCGTGGTCTTGTTTGTTATCACAGCTGTTCAATGATTTTTACGTGCTGATGATGAATAGATTCTGAAGAATCCACGACAGAAAGTCCATGACGATTGTGCTACATACTACTTCAGAAGGCGATCACATTTTACTATGCATGGAAGCAAAGCGATACCAAGCGAATGAGCAACAACATCTTGCTGCAACACATGAACCAGTGTATAGCTCTCCGACCATTTTAAACCATCATAAGCTAACTGATTCTGGGTAAACTCTGTTGAAAACAAGGACAAAAATACTATTTTATAGCCTACTTGACGTCTTTGTGTTGCTTACCGACGAGTCCAAAACCACTAGATATGTTACTGAAAGATTTATTCCTCCACAGTTCATAATAACATAAAATACAATCATACAAATTGTGGGACGAACGTTACACACACACACGTCCTCTCCCCGTATTCCCCTACGTGGCGATGCCTCACAAGGCCATCTCCTTAAGCTCTATCGAGAGGAAAGCTTTGATAAGACTTGTGTGCATTTGACATGCTGTATTGTTGAACACGCCACTGAACTAAGAATAAATAAATATGATTGTACAAGAAACAAAAATCCAAAATTATCATTTTGGGAATCATAGTAATACACTGCTGGTTGGCTGTTATGCCAGTATGCCCTTCCTCCCTTCTACCATCTGTGATAAGTTACACCAATTATTTCTACGATAAGTTTCTGAGGATGGATCATCATAGCCTATCTAACTGTCCTACGCTTAACCATTTCATAAGTAAATCTGCCACATTTATTTCAGAAGGCACTTTGTACAATGCAAAATAATTCTTGTTGAGCCTCGTCAAAAAGAGATATTTAATACCGATGTGCTTAGTTTAAATGTTTTCTATGGCGTTGTGATCAAAATGCACGGCTGACTGAGAATCAAATAGTGCTGGCACTTGTGCTTGCTTTTTGAAAAAAACTATTGTCAAAAGCAGAGTCAACCAATGTAGTTCCTTAGCAGCCAGAACCACTGCAACAAAATCGGATGACATGGAGCTTAGTCAATCATTCTATATTTTGCGTTTTGCAACCCCATAGAATGGGAACACCACTTAGGAATATAACGTCTCCACCAAAACATTCCGGCCATCCCTGCCAGATGCCAACGAAGCATCTGCAAAACAATACAACCTGGACCCTCTTACTCGAGTTAAGCCTATGGAATAACGTTTGGTTGAGACTACATAACTTAAGTTTCATCCGTTTTATTGTGACCAAGAAAACAATAGGACTGTGTATTATGATCTTGTGGTTACTTCATGCCACCAGGAGCATGCTTTTTTTTTTTACTTCCCTACAACCACAAATTAATTTTTATTGAATAAGTTGAGATGAGGTTCACATGAGGTTTGAGTCAGACCGTTACTAGATTGTGACAATATGAGAACGTTGAGTAAAATATCGGGACATGTCTTAGATGCCAAAAAGAGGAGACTCCTGATTAATGACTTGCAAGGAAACACTGTTTCCCCTTTCGTTTCTTGGCATTTCAGAACAGGTCATACCGGTTCAGTTACCTCACTCGTATTTGTCATTGCATCTTCTTTGGCCGCCTTATCCATTTGAGTAGACTGTTGCATTTTAACCCTTTTATCTGGCCTGTTATACTCAGCTCCTAACAACTCTTGAGATTTCGTAGCAAGGTTATGTCAAAATGTGATTATAGTAATATGACCAAGACTGAACCGTCTTATTCTTTAAAAACAGTAACAATTCACTAACATAGAACAAGAGTATTGCTTCCATCCCAAAACAAGTGCAATTGAAAACAAAGAATTTTAGAAATCACTATGACCCAAAGTCTTCTACTTTGATGGCGCCCATAAACTGCACGTTTTAAGAGCCTTGCTTTACCTGGGACAATGCCCTAAGGCGGGCCGCCTATGTTATACCCTGTTTGGAAACCTTTAGGGATCTTCATAAAAGTCTTAGTGGCCAGAATTCCGTAAAGGTATGCATACTTAACAATGAGACAAGCAGCAAGAAGAAAAACCTTATTAATGAGTAATTACAACAGGATAAAAGACCACGTCATAATCTATCTTGTTGGTCTGTCGAAACCCCTGTGCAACAAGTCGTGACGTAAATCTCTTAATAGTCCCACATACGTTTTGTTTTACCTAGTAAACCAATTTCCCTCCTACCACCATACAACCATGAGGAGCGATATTTTCCTCATAAACCCTTGCTTTTTAAATGAGCCTACCTCCTCTTGCATTGCTTGTTCCAATTCGTGTTTTTGAGGAACACACCTTGTCGGCATGCAGGACACAAATGAGCCTCGGTGTCCGTTTGTGACACGTCATCGCCACCTGTCTTCTTCTTCCAACTGCGTTTGACAGAAGTCTAAAACTGGTTCAAACACTAAACACGACGCACTTACCGTTTGTGACCTACTCCAGTCACAAAAATCAACTCTAATTATGGGGCTTGGCTTCGGATCAGTAACGATAGGGCTTCAGGATACTCTCACCGAAGGTAAGACCCTTACCCATAGATTAAGGACCCTACATCGTGAACAAGAGGATCGTCTGAACTATCAACGTCTTGCTCATACATAATTTGCGATGTGTTAATTACGTGTGAATTGGTTTTATCTGGGCTTTGGCCCCTTTTAGATGCCCCCACAACAATTCTTTATTTGCTTTGGCCTTATTCAACTCTTACATTGTATTAAATTTTGGGTCCCAAACCGTCACCACTAACCACCCACACACACACACCCACCCACCCATAGACCACTAACACACCCTCCCATAGGTTTTGTCTTAGGAGGTCTTCCCTGTTTACAATGACATTATGCACCTTATATAAGTTGTTTGGTAATTGACGTCCAAAAAATAGACAACTATTATTGTCTTTAGTATAAATACATATCTGACGTTTGTAGACATAATGGGCTGCTTGTTCAATACAACTGACGCTTATCGAATTCTTACAAAACGCGGTGATGTACAGAACATTATATAGTGTAGGAACGTTTGTGTGTTTACCGTTGAGCACTTTCACGATCAATCAGCGATTTGCGAGGCACCTTCGCCAAGAGTCACCGGCTTGCCAGCCACAGTAGTGAGAGAGACAAACTACTCTTTCCTTGTACGTATATGATAAGAGTACCCCAGAATCCAAATACCAACCTTTATCAGAGAGTTGCGTTACTACCTAGTATATGCACATTTGTGAATCCTCGTCGCCTTGGTCGTGAAGCGCTTTTATGATTTGCCGTCATTCACTCCCACGTAAAAACTTCTACTTTTAGCACGAATATCCACACTGAAATATGCTCATCTCCCTTTTCCTCGGCCACGTCTTAGACCATCTAGCTTCACCGACGACATGACCGAGGCATGTATATCCCTTTTGGAAGGATGTGGTCAACTTCGTGAGAAATGGGCAACCAGGCCACCATTAAAATAAGACTACCTTTGGGTGGTTGCTGCATGCATTTGATGCATTGTAAAATGGTTTAAACTTGGCAAAAATCTTTTGCCATTTTGGATCATTTGGAGTAACAGCATGTATGGCAGAAGCACCCAGCTGTTTTGACTTTAGCTTAGAGTATTCCACTAGCAGTTGTGCTTTTACCTTCTCTGGCATAAAGTCCACGTCAATCCAGTGATAAACGTGTTGTACAGTGTACTTGCATTCTATTGATAGCTTATTTAAGTAGTAGAATGCAATTTCTTTGTCCGTTTGGGATGCTTTTTATCTCTTTCAGTTCTTGTGCCTTTTTATCCACATTTGCAAGGAATGCAACCATCGGTTCTCCACATTCTAAGTGTCAATCAAGGAATTTATACCTACATTGAGCTTCCCGAGCTCTGGATATTGGTTCAAATATTTGTCACAGAGCATTCCATGCTTGTTTTGCTCATTTGTAATACCGCTAGTACATCTTACATACGGGGTACCATGTGAAGCACATGCTCTTGTTAAGACATGCTCCATGTGAAGACATCATGTAGCATTTGATGTCTTTGGTACTTATCTCTGGCAACACTGGCTCCATGCTGTCTACAAATGGCCACGACCCTTTCTCTGAAAGCACATATTTACAATAGTTTTATCCAGGGCTCATAATTTGTTGTATTTAATTTCGTGATACTTATCACGTTTGTGTTGCTGAATGCCATGTCAATATTGTCTACACTAACACACATGCAAACACAAACTAACAATCAATGCCCAAAAGCTGCAGCTAACTAACCGTTGCCTTATGCAGGGCTGCATTGTAGGTGTGTGTATACTTATGTTGTGTGCATGGAATCATTTCAACTAGCAATAATTGTTATGGCATGGTGCCATGGCAGAACATCTTACCACCGAGGTCCATATGGCAGTTCCCAAGGCACCTACTATATCCAAAATCCAACCAAATTAATGTTCGTGTGGCACAAAACAAACCTATCCTTTTCCTAAACAGCACCTGTTTTCATGGTTGAACGATTTATTTCAGAATCCTGGGGAATGGGATGCAACAACGAACATCCAACCACGCTCTGCTACCATTGTTGAAAATAAGACCCAAAATACTGTTTTGTAGCCTACTCGACCTGTTCGTCGAGAACAAAAACACTAGATATGCTACTGAAGAATTATTTATTCCTCCACAGTTCATAACATAAAATACATAAAGCTTATGGGAGGAAAGCTACATACACACAGGACAGGACAGACCCCAGTAATATGAACACTTTGACAAGATCTGGTGCATGTGGAACTGCTGTATTGTCAAACATGCTGCCTGACTAAAAATAAACAACATATGATTGTAGAGGAAACAAATGCATAAATTATTCAATTCAGGCATTCATATTAATACACTGTTGACAGTTATACCAATCTGATGTTTTTGGTTAAGTGTGGGTTTTTCTTGTGGAGAGACATTGTTCTGAAGAGACAAAATCCAATTCTACTAAACTCAGCCCGAGTAGTGGAAAAGGAAGTATAATTATCTTAGAGACTTCTCCTTTATGACACTGCACAGTTACAACTGGCATCTGTAGCGTGACTGTTTTGCAAAACCATTTAACATGTTAGGACATTAACTGGTTAATCATGTTCGGTTCGTATGCTTTTACCAAATGAATTTATAAATGCCCTTGTCTGAAATTTCAAAATAGTTTATCGCGATGCCAAAATATCTTTGAAGAAATGATACTATACCTTAGCATTGCAACAGAAAAAACATCAATGTAATAGTAGTTCGTATTTCCCAATGCTGTTTTTTTTCCTGCTCTTACGGCTATAGCATCAGAAACAAACTAACGAATTAGTGCTTAACTGGTTAGTCTACTAAGTTGATGTTTGTTATCACTAATTTTGTTCGACCTCACCTTGAATAATGTATTCAGGCATGGAGGCCTTACTACCAGAAGTCGCATCAACTCCTTGACCGAATTTTTCGCTATTTCACAAAACACTGTGCATCCCTCTCCGATTTAACGTACCATGAAAGGCTCAAACAACTAGGGATACCATCCCTTGCTACTCGTTTTGATAGAGACGATCTGGTGTTGGTGTACAAAATTCTAAATGGTTGTGAGGGCCTCTCTCCTAACAACTTCTTTGCTCCTTTTGTTTCTTTTACCACCCCGAGACATAATCTCAAACTTCAGCATGGATCTTTGAAGTCAAACTCGAGGAAGGGAGTCTTTTCGCAATGAGTTAATTGTCTGCAAATGGAACGCCTTGCCATCTCATATCGTCAATGCACCTTGTGTCAATGCACGGAAGGCTCAATTTGATAATTTATTTTCGTAAATCTTCTCCTGGGAATTACAGGCATTACGCCTTTGACGTCTTAACTTACAGTTACATTTTAAGCCTAAGTTTGCAGATAATCGCACACATCGCCACTGGTAATATCATCCTTGTCATACGCCACGACAGTGATATTGTCAGAAACTGATATTGTGGTATGCCATAGCAATTAGTTAAAATATCAGCTAGTTGCATGCTAATCCAATTAATGCCTAATCCACATTATAAGCAATGGCATACTTACTTAAGGAATACCTCCTCTAGACCCATGGTAGTGAACCCGAAATTGCTGATCCTGAGTTGGTCTAAACGAGCCTCTAAGTCACGGAATAACACTGGAAAGGCACTTTGTTTATTAATGGGCAGCACAAAACTCACTTCAGTGAGAGTCTCTGTGTCAATACGAGCTTCCGGAAAATGGCGTTGTATCAACTTTAAAACCTGATCGGTGTTACATCCTGCTGACTTGGTTACTTTCATGATGTAATCAGCACCTAACAAAGAAAAACGTAAATGGACTAATTAAACGTACAATTTGTTGGCCATTAAAAAAAAAGTTTAACTGATCAAACTTTTAACTTTAACGGAGACAATTTATTCACTCCGCAATGAGTGCACCTCTATAACCTGCCACAACTCAAGCACAATGAAAGTTTTCATTTAAACACCAAAGCTAGAACATAATGTTTTACACTTGCCCTACACGTTGGATCATGGACTTATGCTCAGGATCAAATATTTTCAAAGTTTGAAACGTTTATTGCAAAATAACGTTGCAGAAATACCATTCCTTGAATTTTGCCAGCAATCTCTTTCAACTTTGTATGTGCATGATGGCAAATCGGTTAATCATTTAGGAAGATACAAGAACCATTGAATGTATTTTTTCGTGCAAGAATTTAAACAGTTAAAGGTTATTTTACTATTATTAACCTGGTAAGACTCCAAAACCCGGGTTACCTATAAACGCATGCTAGTGTTCTAAGAAACGTCAGTTTCAAAATAACTTGTACAAGTCCCATTTTATAAAAACTAAAAGAAAGAAAATACATGTAAAATACATTTGTACAATATGCCATGCCACACGTCACAATAATGCCAATGTCTGTTTCGACACCGTGCTGTTTGTTGACGACAGTTCTTGGACGAGTCTGATAAACTTAACCCGCTTTTTTTAACGAACTGCAATAATAAATTTAACTATACCACTACTTCCGAAAGTTTTATAAGCAGTCAATCTGTAATAATCCTGTATTTACCAAAACGAGCCCTCAGGAAAGCGGGTGATCCGGAGCATAAAATTTTTCCATGCGACATGATTGCAATGCGATCACCTAGTGCATCTGCTTCTTCCATGTGATGAGTAGTTATGAGAATGGAACATTTCGAACGCATATCAAGGAGCAAATCCCAAACAAATCGCCGAGCTTCTGGATCCATCCCTGATGTAGGCTCATCCAATATGATCAACTGAAATAGCAAAATACGTCAATTAGGACAGTTACTGTATTTTAAATTCGAGTAATGCAGAGCAACAAGGCTCTTGTATTCATCAAAATAAATAGTGAAGATAACGAGTTGTGATTTTTTGCTTCTTTTATACAGCAATTTGCTTATAAACTTCTAAGCGGCTTGTGTAATGAATAGGTTTAGTATGACCCAAACTACAACTACCAGAAAACCAGATAGTGAAAATTGCGCTAGCTAGTATCTTAAAAAAGGTTTCATAGAGCTTTCTGTCAAAATGCAAATGGTTTGTGTAGATGAACAGGTTTAATGCAAACCAAACTATAACATGGCCCAATGTGTGATTGGAGGTTTCCTGATTTGAAATCCTGGGTTTTCGTCTTCCCTTACTATACTACTCTCTCGTTCTAAGCAGCTTGTGTAATGAATGGGTTTAAGATGAACAAAACTACAACTCGGTCCTATGTGATGATCGGAGGTTTCCTGATTCGAAACCCTGGGTCTCTCTCTTCCCTTACTACCCTATTTCCTCATTCTAAACGGCTTGTGTAATGAATAGGTTTAATAAGAACCACGCTACAACTTTGCCCTATGTGATGATCGGAGAATTTCCCGATTCAAAACCCTCGGTTTTCCTCCTTCCTTACTAGACTACTTTCACATTCTAAACGGCTTGGGTATATGAATAGGTTTAATATAACCCAAACTACAACTATGCCCTATGTGATGATCGGGCGTTTCCTGATTCGAAACCCTGGGTTTTCCTTTTTCCTTACTAGACTACTTTCTCGTTCTAAAGAGCTTGGGTAGATGAATAGGTTTAATATGAACCAAACTACAACTCGGCCCTGTGTGATGATCGGAGGTTTCCTTATTCGAAACCCTGGGTCTCTCTTTTCCCTTACTACACTATTTCCTCATTTTAAACGGTTTGTGTAATGAATAGGTTTAATATGAACCATGCTACAACTTTGCCCTATGTGATGATCGGAGTTTCCTGATTCAAAACCCTGGGTTTTCCTCTTCCCTTACTATACTACTTTCTCGTCTTAAACGGCTGCGGTAGATGAATAGGTTTAATATGAATCAAACTACAACTCCGCCCTATGCGATGATCGGAGGTTTCCTCATTCGAAACCCTGGGTTTTCCCCTTCCCTTACTAGACTAATTTCTGGTTCTAAATGGTTTGTGAAGATGAATAGGTTTAATATGAACCAACCAAGCTACAACTCGGCCCTATGTGATGATTAGTTGAGAATTTGTATGGCCGGTAAAGTTGAGCAGTTATCGTCAGAAACTGTTTGCACTCACAAGGGAGCCTCTTTGGTTTCATTCGTTTAATCACCATGACGGCTTAACAATGTCTTTGTCAGTATCAAGACGACTTAAAGTTGATGAATAGACTTTTAATTGCTCAAATGTTAAGAAGTGGTAGCAACGTATTGATTTTGTCTTACCTGAACATGGCCGATAACTGCAATTCCTAATTGTAGGCGACGTTTCATTCCTCCTGGCAGTCGTTTTCCACGTTTCTTGCGATATTCCCACAACTTTAGTTTTTGCAACAAGTAATTTACCTCTCCATCCAAAAGGTTTCCGTTCAGCCCCTTTAACTAAAAACAAATATGCATGTAATGATGGAGAAAATATTGGAATGATTTGATTTCAAAATTACTAAAGAGAATACTGACTCGTACATTCATATGGATACACCCAAAATTAAATTTAGGTAATTTTCGAGTGCTACTGGATATTGTTATTTCACTTATCACTTAGAACTGTTCCTTGACTATCTCATTCAAACTTATTCCAAAAACTAACAAGCTTTCAAAGATGGTTATTGTTGAGATGTTTCTTTTTAAACATCTCCATTTTGGGGTGAGCTACTAATTAGTTCAAACTATGTTCAAATGTCAGAATTGTTAGGACACTCCATTCTCGTAAGCTGTTGGGATTTTCGCCATTGTTTATTTTCCATTTCTCCATTTTCGCCCAGATGGAGCCAGCGAAAATCAACAGCACTGGATTACAAAAAAGAAAGGATGGCCAACAGCAACACATCAAGACGAGCAACATGGACTAAAGAAAAAGGCAAGCACTACTTGTGTAGTTTGTATGAGGTGTAGCCACATAATTTAGAATGCAGAAGCAGTCTTAACTGAAAATGTGCTGTAGAAATCTCGCCAGAATAACTAAGAGGGATTTCCGTGGGAGAAAGTGCAGAAAGGCTCAGCAATACTAAGTAAAAATGGCGGAATCTTCACCAAAAACGTCCGGTGTCCAAAATATTCAGTTGTTAGAAGGTAATAATAATTATGTGTCATGGTCAAGTATGTTCGAAGCTTTGCTTAAACGCCAAGGTATTTGGAACTTATTAATGTTGGGTAAAGCAAAACCTGTCAATCACAAATAATCAGACAAATGGGAACTGGCTAATAAAGAGACATCAGGCCTCATTTCTGAAGCCCCAAAATTCGTGTAAATGTTGAGAAATATGGGCGCTGTTAAAAAAAAAGAGGCATCGAACATATTGAGATATTTTACTTTGCGTAGACAGATGCACGATTTTCGCGCAACTAATGAGCTTTGCATTTGGGGATAATAGGTGCGATTTTTGAAACCATTTCTGAAACTGGAATAACAATAAATGACGACGGAAAAAAACTGCTGTATAATTTTAGGTTTGCCTATTGAGTCACAATAATTTGAAAATTATGTAGCTCCTTTAAAAGAGCAGTAAACTTTTTAAAAGTGCTGATAGTGAACATTTTGTTGATAGTGAATCGATCAGCGTAACAAGCTTTTGCTGATACATAAAATGTTTCAAACAATACATACTTTGCTATATTATTATAACAAGTCCCAGCAGGATGCGTCACGTGCTACCGTTGTGGTAGGGCCGGCCACAAGACCGCAAGTTACAGGCCACCTACGCATCCTGAGCCCAACCGGGGTAGAGGAAGAAGACATTTAAGATGGCATGTATCAAAAATTGTAGACAAAAACAAGCTTAGGCTGGGTGTGGAAAAATTGCCTTAGGCATGACTATCACACAAAACCAAAATGTCATCACTCTGAGTCATGCCTTAGGTGTTCCAAGAGTTTTTAAATTTAACATTTTATGGGAATGGACGGAATGGCAGAAAAAGCAAAAATTATAATTTGATGGATTTAAAATTAAATTCACTTTTCCACTCTGAACATGGATGGTGGGCGGAAGGGGTGTGAGCCGCTGACACCGCACCAATGTTACAACCGTTTTAAGAATTTCGTAAGTGACTCAGTTAAGAGCTTGCGACGAAAACCAGACTCAGTTTCCATACACACCGTAGCAGAACTAAGGGCATTCCAAATTGGGACGACCCGAACCGAGAAAAAGTTTTTCCTACAGTCCAGACGTGAACTCTGTACAGCCAATTTCCACGGGTGCCCGCGTGTACCATGAAGATTTTGAACCCTGTCGAAGAACGGAACGTCCACTTGAATGAGGCCGTGTAAGATTTTATAGGTTAAGATAAGATCATACCTCAGTCTTCTTAATTCGAGGAGTTCCAGACTAGTCCTCTCTCGTCGATCAAGATGATTAAGGGAGCGAAAACCTGGAAGTCCCTTGGTGAATTTGCGTTGAACAGACTCAATGCGATCAATATCGCATAGTAGGTAAGGTGACCACACAGGTGAGGCATGTTCCAAGAGAGGACGCACAAAAACCTTGAACGCCCACACCTAGGTACGGATGTCACCTGACGTGAAGCATCTGTTCACAACTGCAAGGTGACGGAAGGCGAGAGCACTCGTTTTTCTGCAGTGTAGGGACGATTTAAGATTCGTAGTAAACCAGATGCCTAGGTCTTTCACCTCGCCGACTTTTGGCAGAAAAACGTTATCCAGGCTATATTGAACATCAAGGTCACGTGTGCCAGTAAAAAAGGATTGGCATTTCTGAATGGCCAATTTCAACATTATCTCGTGTGGTATTCTCAGAAACTATGGGAACAAGCCATAATTACAAGTAATTTTATTTTTCTTCAAAACTGGGAAAATTTAGCATCGTAAATGAGCCAAAATTACGTTTTACGATGTTTTGGTCCTCAACTACTATTCACACTGTTGTTCATAGTTCACGGTCTATGAGAGCTTCAAACGACGCAATGTTAAAATCAAAATTAGACAAATCATCGTATTTCTCTTTTTCGTCTATTGCCATACTAGGGTAAACCTGAAGGCCCCTTGGGGAACCTCAAGACCCCCCGAGTGATGAATTTGTTTTGTGTGTGATAGTAATGCCCAACAGCAACTTTTCTACTCCCAGCCAAAGAGGAATTCTAAAAAAAAAAGGGTGTTTCATTACTCTCTGATTCGCAACAGAAATAAATGCTATTCCTTTCTTTAGTGGATTCAACTGGTTCATCAGATGGATAGGTATGTGTGCCTACGCAAGACTGTAGGCCAACATGGCACGGCTATTAATCCAAATGTAATAGATAGAATCTGACAGGCATAGTTAAATTCAAATTAACCATTTAAATAAAAATGATGTGCGAAATGAATTACTTATTTGAGCGCAGCCTTACTCTGCCAAAGAACTTGAGATGTTGCGTGACTGTCAACTCCGGAAATATCAAAGCACCTTGGGGACAAAATCCAATTGCTCCCCTTGCAAGATTCAACTGGGTACGAATATCGTATCCATTGATGTAGGCCGTCCCACTCGTAGGAGCAAATACACCTCAATAAAAAGAAAAGAAAAAAGAAAAACAAAGGTTAACTTCGTTTTGACATTATCTCTAGGCTGTTGTAGTTAGTGTCTAGCCCATTTGGGTATTAGGAGTCTTTAAAAAAAATTACAACTGCCCTCGGACATTCACAACCGTTTGGCGTGTTTGTATGATAATTTTGAGTTTTTTAATTCTATCATTTTTTAATCCCAAAATGCATAAAATAGGCATAATTGTGGAGCCAATAAAGCAGCAATGAAAGTATTATCAATGAACAGTCCAAAACAGCTGGGTTTGTAGACGTATTTCTGGATTCGGAAGCTGATTTTTGTATTCGAAAATTCTTTATTTTGCGTAATAATGATCGTAATAATTTTTGATAATAATTTATTGCTTTCTTGTACAGAATATCACGTACAGGCACGAGGCTCTAGTGAGCTTGTAAGTGCAAGCAAGGGACATATAGTATACATAATAAATTTTATCGCGCGAGTTTTTTAGTATTTAATTAATATATATTTTGACAAAGAAAAATAAAACTTATGATGTATGATGTTCTAAAATTCATTTGTTAATTGCTATTTGCACTTGGTGGAATTTATTTGCCTCTGTTAAGGTCCTCAGAAGTTTATTTAAGTAGTATGGAATTAGAAAGTTTATTCCTGTCTTATAAAAATTATTCCAAAGTGGTTCAATTAACCCTTTGTTATAACCTCTAATTGTCCAATTTGTTTTTATGTTATACTCTGTGTTATTATGGTTCTAGGAAGAAAACGCCCCCGACAAAACGCCCCTGGAAAAAACTCCTAAAATACCCCCGGGAAAAAACGCCCCTAGGACAAAATGCCCCTAGGAAAAACCGCCCCCAGGAAAAAAACGCCCCTAGGAAAAAAAACCCCAAGAAATAATGTCCTTAATTAAATGGTTTTTGGTTCGCATCTCCAGGTTCATGCTATTCCTTAACTACACTAACGAAGGTTCAAAATTAGGCTGGTTTATCTATAAAAGCACTATTTTGCTTCAGTAGATGTAAGGCTCCAAGAAATTATTTTTTTAAAAGATTGTAATTGCGAGCAATTCCATGCCACGAGTAGAGATTCCGCTAATGAATTAGTACATTTACGATACCCTGTCCGTTTGCATTTGATTTAATTTAAAGATATACCGTTTTTTCTTTAAAACCAATGAAACTTAGACAAGGACATTAAACTTGTGAGCAATTTCATGTCTCCACAGTAGGGATTCCTCTAGCGAATTTGTAGCTATGACACTAGCTCCATTTGTATTTGGTTAACTTAAAATATATGCTGTTTTGCTTAAAAACTGATACGACTTAGTGAAGTTAAAATTTAGTGATTACGCGGAGATAGTCTAGAAAAGGGAGATCGCAAGGATTGGAGATGGTATGTTGGATTCATAAATACTTTCTTGAAGAAAGAAAGAAGGCTAGTTTAGGGAAAAAAGTAGCCAAGTATGTGAATTGTAAACGGGGAGATTTTAGAAAGTATGCAAAAATATTATTTAAATAGACTTCTTGGAGCTGTAAGTCATTGATGCAAACTAATGCTCGTACAGATGAATCCGCACAATTTTACTCTTACTGTACATTTTTGACGGCAAAAGAAGTTTAGTTTAAGGAAGAAAGTAGCTAAAAATGAATTGTAAACGGAGGGTAAATACGCAAAGACACTTTTTTTTATATAACTTTCTTGGAGCATTAAGTTATCTGAAGCAAACTAATGTTTGTATAGACGAGCAGTCTTAAATCTGAGGCTCAGCTACCATGACCACCACTGCGGCATTTTTCCCTACTTGGGGGCACTTATTCCTAGGGACGTTTTTTCCTAGGGGTATTTTTTCCTGGGGGCATTTTTTCTTGGGGACGTTTTTTCCAGGGCACGTTTTGTTGGTTTTTTTTCCAGGGCATTTTGTCTGGGGCGTTTTTTTCAGATATCATGTTATTATGTCTTCTTAAATTCATCCAACAAGTATTTGTGGAACGTTTAAAACTTGGTGTTTTATTGTTTATTTCTACATTGTTTTTTACTATATATTCTTAAAAAGTTTTTTTAGGGCTTTGTTGATTACTTTTTGCAATTGATTGAGCAGTCCATTTGATGTTGTGCCATATATTGTAATGATGTAAATTACATTTGACATAATCAGGGTATCAAAGTTACTTTTTCACCATTTATATTTCGTGTTCATCAGCTGATAGAAGGTTGGTATTATTATTATAGAAGGTTAATAATAATAATAATAGTAACAATAAGGCACAAGTACAAGTAAGGCACATGTACTGGCACGACATTTTTATACACTTATGTCTGCAAACATTTTGTAAATGTATCTAGTGTTATTATGTCTATTACTAACATTAATTGAACATTTTAGTATTTTGTTCACTTGTACATTATACATATACATTAAAAAAATATATATTCTACAATTTATATCTGTAAAGTTATCCACATTAATTAAACAATAAGGTATTTTTCTTCTGTCAACAGTATACATATAAGTAGTAGTAGAGAGGGGTACATCCCTGGGACAGTAATGATGTCATCGGTTACTTGACCTGATTGGAAGGGACATCACGATTCAATATGCCAATAACCTTTCGCCCCAAGACGTTGGTGCTCTCTAACATGCATTGAAACATGTCTATGTATGACCAAATGAGTCTAGATATGTTGAAAACATGGAATCAAAGGTCAAGTACATGACAAGAGTAACCAACCAGACATGTGTAAGGATGTCAGATATCTGTCAATAATGCAATTATTCCTATAAAATTTCATTATTGTTCATTTGTGCCTAAAAGAAAGTCTGTACAACCTATTGACAGCTTTAGCCTGTTGTAACACTTCTTCCACCTCCCCACCCTCGAAAGGCAGGCAGGTAATGCAACATCCGAATACTGGCCGTGTGACTAAATGGATGTTTAATGAAAGCAGATTGCAGTTCTGCAAGGGCCAGCAAACAAACTCGAATGGAATGCAACTTGTAAGGGGAACTATTAACTCGTTAAGTAACGGAGTCAGACACACTATTTCCTTCTTGTGTTTATGCAATCAAGACACCAAATTTAATGCTATTTACAGGCTATTCATGGTTAACTGTACTTAAATAGTTGAACTATTTACAAGAGTCTTATTACAGATTTAAAGGGGTGGCCTAAGCGAATAATGGCCATAAGGGATGCCATGTACAGAATCATCTATTACATAATGCTTTCCGCTGTAGTAGGCAAACCCAATCTTCCTTTTTAACAGGTCAACAACTCGCCTAAACCTGTGAATTAACACCTGGTCACGTAGGAAAAGTTCTTTTGTTCATGCAAACAAGTGAAATGTCTTCATACGTCACAATACCAGTCAAGACAGTCCTCTGATGCCTTTTCCCACTTTCTTAATAGTTACACATACTCGAAGTTATATTTTTTACCTTAGGCTAAAAATATCTGAAATAGGTGCAACATTTGTCATTCGTTTCATCTTTAAAGGTCCGTAAGACTTTCTTGTTGTGTTCACTACCTCTCGGGTAATTGCTAGTGTTGAACAAATGTAATGCAGTGTGCATGTCTGCATATAGTTTGGTTGGGGTTTTGACCTCGTACATAAGGCTGTCTGGCAATACAAGGCTACACTGATCCCAGTATCGATCCTCCATAAAATTAAAGTGAAAAGTAAACATCACCTGCTTTGATTGTTCCAATACGGAAGTTTGTGCATCTTAAAGAGAACCAAGTTGGGACTCGGTATGTCTGCGTGCTCCAAGGATGGCAAACTCATGAACCTTACTTTAATATTTACTCGTTTCCTTATATTCTCCATGCTCTTACCGAAAATCGTCACAAAAAAAGCTTGTACATGTTCCTCTGAAACTCTGCCATAATATCCTTTCTCCTGTTAGTGTTGTAATTAATAAAAGATTTAAGCCACTCTCGTTCAGTAAACTTGATCTCCTTGGAAATTCTAGTTAAAACCATTCGTTGATTTAGGAAATATGCCAAAATTTCTGTGATTGGAAACATAATCCTTGCATGGACCAAAATGCGGGACAACTTTACGAGACAAGGTGTTAGTTGGTGGTGCCAGGTTTGCATTAAAAGGTCACAACATTAAGTAACAGGTTTAGTTGGATCAAAGCCTTCCAAAAGACGATTATTCACTTACGAGGATTATGGAAACCTTGCCCCATATTCCTTTACTAAATAATTTGTACATGTCAACACTGGTGAGCAACTAGCCTAGCTCCAGTCATGTATGTAATGTGACTGTAGGCTAAATTCGAAATAAAAGCATCTTTGGGGGAAGCTGTGTTTCCTCAAACTTACTAAAATCAGTCATAAAAAAGCCTTTCTTTTTTATTATCTAGGGAGTGCAGGGGAAAATGTGTTTAAAATGTGGAACACGTATGTAGTGTCTACCAAAATACCCAGAGATGATGCAAAAATACATAGAAATCCATACACTTAAATGGACCAACTTTTATATCTGTGAAATGCTCGGCATTTTGCGGTATGACAGAAATCTTTGCATTACTGAAATACTTTAAACCCAGGACTATTAAATGTGAATCATAATTTTCAAGTTATGCATTAAAATTGGAAACTGATAACTCGGATTGCATTTCTTGCGAGCCCTGTAGAGCCCTGTAGACCCCTGTAGGTGACAATGGTCTTGTACCTTACTGTTAAAGGGATAGTTTATAATTTGTCACAAATATAACAACACGTTGCTGTCATAAAGTTTCTGATATCTTCGTCACTGAATATCATGGTCAAAAGTTCAGACTTAATGTACTTAATGACGTCATACTCGTTCTGTATTGATTTGAAAAACTGATCCATACAATACTTTCCCTGTGCAAATTTTGAAGAAACTTCACCCCTAGGATCAATGACAAGTAGGCAAACCTGCTAGGGACGCGAGATGGTATTTTAATAGTAAAAGCACGTGATGGGTTGAGCTGATAAGTGCCCATGGGTGGTAACATAGCTTCAAAGTCAGCATACATGACGTTGGGATATCGTAACTATCTATCATAGCGTGTAAATTCCACGAATGGTTTTTCAGGCATAACTGTATGCTGTTCCTTGTAAGAACTGCAAAGAGTGTGGTGTTCATTTAAACCATTATCATGACAAAATGGTGATATGCAGTAAGGACAAACATAGCTTGTATAGTTGGAATGAGTCAAACGATTGAAGTCCTTGACATAGCAATAGTGCTGCCCCACAGCAAGAGCAGCTTCACCTCAAAACAGTTTACTTCCTTGCTAAGATGAAGGGAAAAATATTTCAGTCTTAGTACCATGCAGGTGGCTGACTATGTTGTTTTGTGCCTCAAATCCGGCTACTTCGTGCACCGGAGTAGGAAACCTGATTCAAGTTCAATTAAGGATGTTTTCGTACCGTGTGTAATCTTCAACACTGCATGGGTAATGAGGATCTGGATGGAGTCTAGCCAAAACTGAATAAATGAAGCACTTGTTATTAAAACACTTCACGTTAATTACAGCATGTTTGTCCATCTAGCACTTGTCCAACAAAACGTTTCCACATCCACCAGTGTGAGGGGCATACTTGCCCATGTGAACGTCGCAACACTCAATTTTGGACACCACCAAACCATACGCAAACTGATAAAAAATGTCCAATCGATAGAGGATCTTATCAGAACCTGCATTATTTCCACGTTGTGTATCATTGACAGTAAGAATGATTAAAATGCTGTTACACAGGTAAACAGGTACCACACCTTTAGTTACAAGTTTTTCTGTAACAAATGTGCTGCACAACAAAAATTTAAGGTGTGTGTATCGACCTTGTAGAATGGCAAGCAACCACTCCAGGTAAAAACGAAAGGAAGCAAAATACTCCTGAACTTCGATAGTAGATGCAGGCCCGTCATAAACATAATGTTGAAAAAAGTTGTTGAAGGCAGAGGCTCGGACATGCAATGACCCAACAATGGTGGATTGCATTGTGTTGCAAGTGCAAGTTAACCATCTTGAAGGTCTGTCTCAAGTGGTGCAGGTGGTAAGTAAGTTGTAGTGGCAATGAAGGTGGATACCTGTAGTGAATGAAACATCAAACAAAAAGCCTAGTGGTGTGATGCCATCTTATATGGACAGACGGGCTCTTAGCAAAGGCATATATCATCCCACAGACCAGTATTGATGAATCATTATCTACAAGTAAAATACCAAAAATTAAGAGCCGTCCAATTGTCACGAGTTTTTATAGGCAAGCAACCATAAACAAGCCTAACAAACCAACCATAGTGCTAACTAAAAAATCAACAAAAGGCAGTTGTATATTTAAACAATTCATTTAATTGACACAAGGCCTTTGGCCTTTACAAACTTGTAGACAAACTGATCGGGGTAATCCTTGGTTTTAAGAGCCTAAACAATATCATTGGCTGTGTGCTCAATATCTCATTAATATGAAATAAAAATTATGTCGCATCTCGTGATGTGATTCTTGGCCGTCAATCACTTTTGGCTGGATTCACGGACGCTTTTTGGTTTCCGTTAATCCAGCCCGAAAGTGACTGACGGCCAAGAATCACATCGCGAGACACAAAATTGTTTTTATGTCGCATCTCGTGATATGATTCGTGATGTGATTATGTCGCATCTCGTGATGTTATTCTTGGCTGTCAAGCACTTTTGGCTGGATTCACGGATGCTCTCTGGATCCAGCCAAAAGTGACTGACGGCCAGTAATCAAATCGCAAGACGCGACAACAATAAAGTCCGCACATTCGAGTTTTAAAGGCTTGAAACTGAACATCGTTACACCAACACTTCTTAGAACACTGTTCATTCAAATAATTAACGGTTAATATGGCAAGGATGGCAACCCATACGGGTCAAAATATTCGCAGGTGCCCAATGCGACTCAGTGGATGCTGAGTTGATTGCACGAGTCCAAATTGATGATGTGCCATCTTGGAAGATCCGACACATGGTTTAAAGGCAAGGTACCAAAAAATGAAGCTCACTTAGGTCTAAAAATGGTGTTCATTTTGGAGGTGTTCATTCCGTGAATAATAAGTTTCTTTTCTCGTCAATTTACAAAATTTCTTCGTGTTGGCTGACGAATCGCACAGTAACACTTTGAGCTAAATTAGTAGAAAAAGGTAATTCAATTCTCACAACGTAATTCTTCAATCACTAGGCACACGTGATATGGATCATCGTCATGGTGATTGGCTGTGAGGTCGAAGCAGAATAAACAATGTAATTCGGGCAACTTTCGTAGGCGATATCGTTCCCAATATTATGAAACAATGAAACAATATAGCTAATCCACTATACATAGACATATAAGAAATTACGTAATTTCTAGTGGCGAAGTCAAAAGTCAGTGGTTTTCCATTGAAAGTTTCACCGTCGATGGATAGTGTTATGGACACAAGTCCAAAATTTTCAAAATGGATGGGATCCTTTATGTGAACACCATTATACGCAATGCGTCTCATCATGTCTGCAATGACTTCACTGGGAACATTTTCGTAAAACTGGTTATCCACTTGTCCACTTTGTACTCCCTGTACCAAGATTTGGGTCCTAAGTTCTGTCTTTCTATATGTCACTTATATCTTGAGGTACAACAAAGTCAGACATATCCATGTAACTTTCGTTTCAGCAAATAATAAAGTCGATCAGCTACCTGCCAAAACTGGTGCCACAGGTTGGTACTCTTCGTACTTGTTTTTTTGGATAGAAAGTTGCGCAAGTTGCACAGAAACAAGTGCAGGGGTCTCTACAAACCCTTTCAGGAAATGGGTTTAGAATACTCATGATGACTAGCGGGGAGTTATGACTCACGTAATGTGCACTAAGGTTTATATAGCTCACTCCATAATCTAAAAAATTTTAATAGCAGCCGTCCTTTTCTTTTTCTTACCACTTTCACCTAACCGTTTAAGTTTTATACCTGTACAGGTGTCCTTGAGCCCCGACCCCCATTCCAATCTTTCCCCTAAATCGGACATTATAACACTGGCAGTTTCCTTCAACCTATCTTTTGCAGTTAAAAGTTTTTCTCCGTAACAGTCAGGTCCTGAACCTACACCAGTACTGAAAACTGCCGTGCTAACACAGCCAACTATGCTTCTTAGAAAGGGTATAATCTACACACCTAAAAAAACTAAACAAAGATCCTAAACCATGCCTGGCCTGGGAATGTCAATAACGAGACAATGAAGCCTACCTATGCTTTTATAGGTCTCAGGTGCTAGCTGACAATGATACGACCTGTGGAGCCAAATGTTAGGGGCAAGCCAGCATCAGTCCCGATATCTATAATAATATTGCATATAGTTTCCGTTAATAGAGGATAATAATATAACCTATAAAAAGGCTAATCTTTGGGATAAAATTGGGTAAACATTCCCTCTCTCAGACTCCAGTTGTTTAAGTCGATACCTTCTATACTTATCAAAATATTAACCTGGGAAAAGCGTGTTCTTTTGGGTCGTCTACTATCTTAGTTCTAATTGCTTTAATTTCAACGTTAGTATATGTGGCCAAATCACCCAGAGTACATTGGCACTCTGCACTTTATGTACTTAATGCACTTTAAATTGACTGCAGCGTCTTGAGGTATGAGATTGGCAGCATCGGCAGCCAGGTTTACCGTATAATAGTAACCTTAAAATTATTGGGAAACGTCATTTGACACAAGGCTACTACATACTACCTCCCCAAATAAATAGGTTCAGCTAATTGCACGATACACTTTTGCAATGTATAATTATGATATGAGCACAGTATGTGAATAAAGCGTTCAGCTATGCTACATTTAATATTTACATTTTGAGTGACATATTGATGTATATTAAACCTCTCAAACACCCTATTTACTCAGGAGTTTAAAAAAATCAGTTCTGTGATCTGACCAGCTGATCACCGGCCCACGTCCCTTGCTAAATAATTCAATCAAGGCACTGTTCACTGAAACTCCATCTTTTGTGAGGCAAAACTAATGCCTCCTTGGAAAACACGTCAATCACAATTTAAGAAAAATTGTCATCATATAGGAAGCTAAATTAATTACTTCTGCCAAAGCCATTCCCCAAATTTTGTCAACCTGCCCACCCTAACTCAGTTACTGATTAAATTTACATCTAAGAAGAGTATAATTGAACTCACCCGCCAGCCAGCTCGTAGCCTTTAACATAATTTTATGACCCTTGACAGATCTGTGTAGCCCAGCATCGTGTGGGTTGAAGTTAACACCTTAAAATGTTGCTGTTCTTCGTGAAAATTGCTGTCCCATTAATACGATTTTGGTGACTCATGACCACTTTAATCGGTGGTTGCTCCCTTGGCATAGTTCCAGATGCCGGGTCAAAGTCCCGGACACCCGAAGGCAATTCGGCCATATAGCATCTCTGAGTTGCATGTATTTTTAAATGCACTAGAATGTCGCAGAGACATCATGCGAGGGATATAGGCCCTAATAAAATGCAAGCCATGCATGTGTTTCACTATTTTCTTATCAGTAATTGAACCGAGAATCAAATCCATGACGTTAGATCACTCTTCCACTTTTCTGTAGTGTATTAGCTTGTCGAAAGCATCCTAACCCCCACATCACCACTATCTAAAAAATGCTTGAATCTCCGCCTATATTTTTAGACAGAACTGAAAGGTTTGGTTGAAATCCAGCGATGGGTCTTGTAATGTAGTGTCAGGTGTGCTCCACATGCTAGTTGACTGGCAAGTTGGGCCAACAGATGAGACCTAGCCTAATGCCATGAGTGCAGCGAATGCTCCTGGCGCCTGGGGTGTCAGGCTACTGCGGGTCTCAGATGGCGTTACAGTCACTTTTAAGGCGTCAGCTTGATACTTCTTGTCCATGTCGAAATAATGTTGCAACATCTCAGTGTGTGAGTGTAATCTGAGCTTGGATTTATCGTATTTAGTGAGTGTTTGGTGCTACGGTAGATTTTCTGTATCTTGTTTTGACAATATTCTTTGTGCTCTGCAACACATACACTTCCATGCTTCTCTACATTTTATATTTTTTACATTCCAAGTTTTCGCTGATATTTTTGCAAAACTAAAGTGGTATTTGGCTTTACACTTACTGCATATGACATTTTGCCATTTTCATTATTAAGCTTGTTTTCACCATCACCACATCTCATTCAGTGTCTGTTTCAGTTTATTCAGTTTCTTTAGGGTTGCTCTGTTTAACTAATCGAACGGACTGGTGGATATTTTTTTTCAAAATGTTGCTTTCTTTAATAAATTCATGATGGCAATAGTGCTCTTTTGTACTTTCTCACGTTTTTGTTGGTTTTGAATAGCTGGAGATGTTTTTCACAGCTTCTGTAGATAATGGCTGGTCCATTTGCAACGAATTTACAATCACAAAAGTCTTCACACGAACCACTTTCACGAACCTCATACTTTCCTCCCTGGATGTTCATGCACCAGAATCTTCCTGCAATCGGCAAGCACAGAGCAGTTAATCCAAATTAATCACCATTTCGGCGCGTTTTCTCAC
Organism: Lithobius niger; assembly: GCA_023313725.1. Taxonomy (NCBI): domain Eukaryota; kingdom Metazoa; phylum Arthropoda; class Chilopoda; order Lithobiomorpha; family Lithobiidae; genus Lithobius; species Lithobius niger. The sequence continues at coordinate 66,470 of JAHWFP010106976.1, forward strand.
TAGGCCTCCATCTGTCCCCATCACTCGAATAATAATAATAATGCTTTAATATGATGCAATGAAATCCTATTGGACGAAATCCTAATGGACGAAAGCCTATTGGATTTGTGTGTGCAAGCAAAGTTTGCTATAAATTATTAATTTAAATTAAATTGCAATATACATGTAATAGATTAGACTTCAATCATTCACCAATATATTCACAACAGATTAGACATTAAGGTGTACATGATTATAGAGAATCCATTACATTGTGCGTAACATTAAAATACCTAAGAAAATTATATAAATGACTGAATTCTTATTTGAATATGAAACATAACTCACAAGGGTGAAATAACCCACCAAATTTCAGCCAATCAAAGTAGTGATATAAGAACAAAAATGGGAAAGCTAATCCCACCGACTATTACTTAAGACATTCAATGAAAAACTTGATCATTGCTAGTAGATAAGAAAGAGCTACTATATACTTGCAACTGGCTAATTTTGCTCATATCAAATAATTTATGTCACGGATACAAATGAAATTATTGGTATTCAACCCACTTTTAACTCTAATATGTGCATTTTATGGTCTGAAGTGTAGGGAGGCATTAAATAAAAATATTGCAATCATTTCTAATGCTATTTTCATGCAAGTTGGTAAAACGCCATCTGTAATCATAATAAATTATTATTACTCTGTATTAGTTAACGGGTAACAGTGCAAATAGTGGCCAACACAACCATTGTTAGTACAATGAACGCTCTACTTATTTTTGATGGTTGTGGCTTCAAGATGTACGACAACACTGCTCATTTAGTATTATATCAGTGGCAACCTATTGCATTCATAAGAAATGCATTAAAATGCTTAGCGAACTTTAGATTAAAAAAACCCAAACGACAAGTAACTGAGCAGAAGTTCATTATCAAATCGCACCAATAAAAAAAAGCATAAAAAACGCACAACCAGTTTAAAAAAAAAAGAATAAAACCGCTTACTAGGTTTTGGCAAAAATAAGATGCTACAAAAAAAAGATGTGATATCAAGAAATAAAACCCATAAGGGTGAAAGAACCCTCCAAATTTCAGCCAACTAAATTAGTGATATCAGCACAAATTGGCTGCCACCAAGTTGCTACATTAGTTTCCAAGCTAAACACAAAGACTACTACTTCACACGTTAAATAAAAAACTTGATGGTAGCTTGTTAAACTGATAGGGTATTTTATAAGCCACACCTCGTTTACCATATTATGTGTTTCGAAAAATTGGTTCTTTTAGCCATTTCTTGTTCTTCTTACCATTTCTGTCTATGAGAAATTTCTTTTCATTATTATAATAAAATTGAGTTTGGTACAGTAAGAGTTTGTTCGACTGTCATTAACTTTAATTCCCTAAAAACGTCCCTAGTTAGTTTTATATTACTATTTTTAAAAAGTATTTTGGCAGTTTTAGTGTGGAGTTTTTGTGTTTTTTGAATTAATCCATTTGATGTTCTTCCATTCATTATAATGGCACATCTTGTGATTGACATAACCAAGGTTTCAAAAATTCCCTTTTTTTTGATTCAACAATATATTCTGACAATGAGGAGCACTGAAATGATAAGCATGTAGAACTTAAACATTTTATAATCTACTGTTGGATTAAAATACAAATAATGGTTTTAAATAATAATTTTGCACTTACATGCCACTTCAGGGTAACGTGCTTCTATCGAACACCCCATTATTGAAAAAGGTACTTCCTTGTTATACCAAGGTTATACCAGTGTGACGGGAAGTAGTGGTGGTCTAAAGTTGGTTGAGAGCTTGGTTTTTGAATGGATTTTATTGCTGGTTGCATTGCGTTGTTTTTGTTGTATTTTATATTGTATTTGGGTGCACGACTCATGGTCAGGGCTCTGGACAGTAAATTCAAATTCCCCGTTCGACCTATGTGCCAAAATTTACTTTTGCCAGCTTTCCCTAGGAAGCTGTGCAGGTATCTTTATACCCTATGAGAATTAACATGGCAGCCGTGGCCTTAGCTAGCTAGCTAGTTAGATAATTAGTTAACCTGTTAACCAGTAACACAAAATCACCAATATTGACGACACTTTCTAAATACAGGACGCGTTCCAACACTATTCTTCAGGTTTTCCTAGGCATTGGACTTTACACACCCGATTCAAACGATTTGCAAATATTTCTACCACTTGGAGAATTTTCCCTTATAGGCTGAAATCAGTACAAATCTAGTTTTAGTTAAGAGACAGTCTACCAGTGAGCAGCCTTTTTTACAATTATTTTCAACAACAATGTATCTCACCAATTAAGCATGTAACACAAAACTCATCTACCTGGTGGAAACACACTAGTGTGTATCTAAATTTTATTTTACACCTGGGAAAGCCTTGAAGGGAAATAACATAACTATCGACTTTCTCCAGTTTTTGTTTTACCACACACAGAAACTGTTAAAAATCTTGGAATTTGGTTTACATCCGATTTGAAAGTGAGAACTCACTGTAACCATGTTGCAAAGATGGCTAGCCAGCGCTCTGTATGGATTAAAAAGGTGATTACCACCAGAGATGTCGATACACTTGTGTGGGCATTTAAGGTGTATGTCATGCCTATTCTTGAGTATGCAAGTGCTCTTTGGTCCCCTTACTTGAAGGGCGATATAAACCTAATTGAATCTGTACAGCGTCGCTTCACAAAGTCACTTCGTGGTTTAAAAGAGTTTTCCTATGCCAGGAGGCTTGAATTAACTAAAATAAATTGGTTCGAATTACGCCGTCTGAAGGCTGATTTGTACCTTGTGTATTCTTTACTGCATGGTCTGGTAGATGTTGACTTCTGCAGATATTTATAACTCCATGCTAATAAACGTACACGTGGTCATTTCTCTAACACTTGTTGCTGGAGTGTTCCACACAGACTGCCGGAAGCACTTTATTGCTAACAGGGTTGCCAAGGTGTGGAATGATCTACCTGTCGAGTTGGTGACAGCAGCCTCATTACATTCCTTCAAAACAAAATTGCGGACTGTAGATTTGTCAAAGTACCTGTCTGATTTTGCGTAGTTTATATCAGTGTTTTAACTTTTGTTAGCGCCATGCTGGCTCGTTTTACTGATATTGTTGCCATGTTTCTATATTTTATTTATTAAATCTTTTTTAACTTGACCCCAGAACATTGTTCTGTTCGTTTTAACTTTACTATTCTCTTGCTTCATTAATACATCTTGTTTTTATTTGTGGTTACTTAACAACCTCGGGCTGATTATTAGTGACCCCCCGGGTCCATTTCAGTCCTGTGTGCTCAAGCATGATATATTTTGTTATTATTATTTATTATTAACTCTTCAAGGCTTTTCCTTAAGTTTGCTGGAATTGTGTAACTTAAACAACACAAGCAACACACCAACTTGCGAACAGTGGTCAATGCACTTATACTACAGACAATAAACGTAAATTAGAAAGAAAAAAAGCACACCATTGCCTACAAAATGCTTGCTGATATTGTTTCCATGTCGATTTCTTGTAGAAATGATAAACCTCTAAATGAAACTAAAACAAGCTTTTTTTTAAGGTCTCATGGTATATTCTTAATACAAGAGGGATCAATTTTGAAAAAAACTAACCATCCAATATGTCACAGTTAGGGAAATTAAAAAAGAATAGCAGCTAGCCACAACGACTTTTCTTTTACACACTTATGATATCCAAGGTAATGATTTTTCATGGCTTACTTTTCATGGCTTATTTTTTTTCTGGTTTCAGAAACTTGAATTGGTATCTTCAGTAAAAGACACGAAGTAGGTTCGGTCTAAAGTTTAATATACTCATTGGCTTATTCATAGCCACGAAAGAAGAGGATCTTTATATAATAGTTCGCATCTTGCACTGTGTATCCATCCACACAAAATTATTATATATCTCTAAGAAACTCTATAGGAAACATAACTTTTTCTCGCTAGGAAATATAATAAAAAATATTGCATAACGTTATATTATGCAGGCTAGAGAAAATTATATTTCCTGGAGAAAAAAATTATATGTCAAAACAAACTTAATATATTTTTTAGTTAAAAATATTTTCCTAAGATATTTTGTATGTACGTGTTAAAAGATACATCCCAAATAACGCCTCATATCCTCTTTTATGATTTAACTGTACTTATGTCAGATAATGCAATTAACCCAAGCAGTCCCATGACTCTTTACTTCCTCAATAACTCGTTTTAATAACCATAGAGTGTTAATTAGCCTTTGTCCAAGTGAATTTGTCGTAAGATTTTATGGGCATATACTAGTGAGGTGGTAGACAAAAATTTTATTTTACAATTATGTACAGTACTTGTGTAACAATGTCTACATGAAGTATCAACGCTTCAAGCAGACAATGCGTTTTTGTTTATCACCCAGTTTCAACAATCTCAGTACTAAACAACAATGCTTGTAACAATTCACCAAGTTTGATGCCGTCATCCCAGACCTGGAGGACTGAGATTTACTTCTCACCCGTTTTGAAGCTCTCAGTCCTCTTATAACAAAACGGCACGACGGGATCGCAACAATGAACGAGGACGAGGAGTGCTGGGATCCGCGGCGGAGGGCTGGGATTCTGGATCCCAGCACTCCACGTGGATCCCAACTCCCGTTTGCGTTAAATGAAAGGTGGAAGAAAACAAACAAATGTAATAAATTTACTGAAACAAATAAAAAAAAAACATAACAGATACAAAAATAAAAACGTTCAGCAATTCACAACATCGCAACTGCTGCTTTCCAAACGTTGATTTCATTAAATGACAAAAAGGAACCGAATATAATTAATTACATGGAATAATTTTTGAAAACAACGCCACCTCAAACGTCAAAAAAATCGTTGAAAAACATGTTAATTACAGCATTGCAACAGCTTTCAAAATTAAACGTTGCATTTTTTCGTTGCGTGTAGTATAGCGTCTTAACGAATATTCTACAAAAACTTTCTTCTGGCTAAACGCAACAATGTATTCCACTCGCGCTCACTTGCGCTCAACAATGTACGTCATGTACGTGATAGCTTCAAAACGTGAGAAGAAGGATATCGCCCGCTTTCCTCATGCTGGAATCCAACAATGGCTCGGGCGCTGCACGCACTCGACATTGTTAGATCCCAGCACTCGGAAAGCGGGCGATAACCTATACTTCCCAGTCCTCGAGTATTGAGATCAACAATGTCTCTGTATTATTAAACATCGTTGAGGCTGCAGCAAAGGGCCCGCACACGCTTCTCAGTTGTTAAGCGACTTGGTTGATAAAATAGGTTATTACCCGCTTTCCTCGTACTGAGCTCAACGTTATCGATCTCGGTACTCGGAAAGTATACAATAACCTATACATCTTTCTCTGCGTTATTGTTATTTGATTGTTATACCCGAATGCTATAATGCACGTCCAAACAGGAGTATTGTTAAACCCCATTCTTACCCTCTATTTTATTGTTTATCCAGACTCCTCTATGAATTAGTATCATACATGGTAATAGCCGTGTATATATACGACTGAAGTCCTCTCTCCAGCAAAACTGAAACTATTAATTTCTCCATTCCTATTCAATATTATTTCGACGAAACTAGGCCAGTTAGTAGTAGATACATATGAAAGGTATATTCAGACCAATTTTTATGCAATTCCATGCAAGAGTGAACGTAGGGAGTCACTCGGAAATGTGAAAACTTTTCACTTCTTGTTGTGGTTGTTTTTGTTCTTGTTCTTGTGTGACACGGTTTCAGAAAAAACTACTGCACCTACCTAAAATCTGAAACATGATCTAAGCCAGAAATTTCTCTGGGCTTCATTCTCACAGAGACCACTTTTTCGATTGGTCGAGCCATTCCGGAGTTACGGGACCCTGAATGATCATTTTGATTGTTTTACATTGTTTTAACCATTGTAATTACGGAACAATGCTACTCAGCAAACTCCAGATCCATTCTTCGTGCACGTGTTATGTCTTTGCTAAAAAGTTGATTGTTGAAGGGCAAAATGAAAGAATCCGTGTTGCAGCTAAACGCATATAGATTTAAACCAAATTAAGCTACGTTGTTAATTTCGAGGCCTCCAGATTAGAAATTGGCAGCTAGATATGATCAAATTGCGTTCTTCTTTCGCATGTGCAAGCTTTCAGAGCTGAGTTGAATTGTTTCAAAGTGGCCAGCAACAATCGACTGCATGTATGAACCTTTGTAGCATGACGCCAGAAAAAAGTACACAGATTACAAATAAAAACGTCAAGTCTGCCGTAAAAAAATGGGTTATATGATTTAATTTTCACTTGTTAAAATGTACGTGGATAAAAATTGATGATTTATAATTTAAATAATCAAATGTACAATTGAGAATATTGCATCTGTTTAAGTGCTGTTGTGCTTTACCAATCATATATTTAAAACGTAACGCACAACAGCACTTAAACAGATGTGATTTTCACAATTGTACATTTGATTATTTCAATTAAAAATCATGAATTTTTATCCGTGTACATTTTAACAAGTGATAATTCAATCATATATAACCCCCTTTTTTACGGCACACTTGTCATTTTTGTTTGTAATTTATTTTTATTTCCTGGAACAACTCTTGCTCGAGTTGAATATGTTCAGGATCACGTAAACAGTTTATATGGCTGTCAATCGCCATTTTGGTTTTAGGGTTAATCGTTGTCTTACACAATATTTTGCAATAGACTTTTTGCCATGAATCGGCAAATAATTATAAAATCGTAAGATTTAACTTTCACACAGTTCCGAATTCACCAAATGAACTCGTCATCTGGAAGATTAAATAGTGGACAACTCGTCTCTTTTGCTGTGGAGCAACAAGATCACGAATGACTGAAAAATTTCATGCCGTTCAAGCATGATGAATTGAACAGCTGTACACCAAATGAAACCGATGGGTTCATTTCTGTCGCTACCTCAAGAAAAGTATGACTTATGGTAGACTTTAACGACTCATGTACAGCTTATATGAAGGAAGATTTAGAGTCAATAGTTGACCAACTATTGTATTTGGTCCATAGATCTCTCTCACAACAAGTACTCTGCTACTTGGAGTTGTAACATGGTCAAAGGCCATTTGGCAGTTTGGATTACAACCCACGCTACGACGGGCATGGCCAGATGTAGGAAAATTCGTCTGTGCTAATGATAGGTGTTACTTAAATCCTACAAGTTGGCAACAAAGTCAGATACCTCCTACTCAGCTTGCCAGCACTGTATAAAGAGTTAGTCTTTTCATAGGCTGCAAAACATACGATTCTGGTTTCAGTAGTGCTCACTAATAGTCACTATGTCAACGTCTTCGTGAACCGAGCTCTAATTGACTACATAATTCAAGTTGAATTAAATTTGGTAGCCGATTACTAAATGATATAACAAATTGCATATTGAATTCAAATGTACAATTTGCTACAGAATTTTAAAATAGTGAGGGGTTTGTGTGTGTTGGTCAAGCCACACACACATATGGTTATTTACGGGCAAAGTTGAAAGTTGCATATTTTATCCCACTGACTATTTGTAACTATATGAAAAACCTGCAATCATCGACATCGTGACAGTTTTTCCAGCACCATTCTCTCCTAGTAAGACGAAAATTTGTCCTTTATAAACATTCAAACTGACTTGATTAACCGCAACAAATGGAGCAGAAAAGAAACCCTTGAACACCTGCAAATATCAAAATTCACTTCTTAAAATTTGGCCAGTTAAGACTAACTCTATTGTAATAACACTCACAGAAAAGAAATCTATTTTCCTGTAAGAAAAACATGAGGAAAAACTCGAGGCTATAACGCACCTATTTTGCATGACAGGAACCAAACATACAGTAAGTAGTAGAAAGGCGTTATTGGGTGACGAAACACCACCCAAGATGGTTACCCCCCCAAAAAAACGGAAATGCTACCATTTTCGAAGATGGCTGCTCCCTTGGAAACAGGTACAGGAAACAGAAATGCTGCCATTTTTCCAAGATGGCTGCTCTTCCCGTCTTGTCGTCCGTATTTGTTGTGTACCATTTTTGTAGCCACACGAATACTTGCATTCTATACTTTAGTTTTTCCAGCGAGGAAAAATTCCAATTAAATATAAAACAAAGTCGTGTAGTTTCACCACTCTTTTACAATAGAAATGAGCAAGAAATTACCATAACATTGGCATGCAAAAAAAATTGTTTAGCAAATTTTGCATTTTCCTCCTGCTTGACGCTAGTTGAGAGCTGAGTAATAAAGATTATATTTTTTCATTGTCTATTCTATTTGGTCAATTCAGTTTGTCACTATTATGGGTGCTGTAGTCATGAATACTTGTTTGAATACTTGTTATTAAAAAGCATTGTAAGAAGTCACTAAGTCAAAATACCAAGATGTAAAACAGCTTGATAAGATACTTTGCAGCAAAAAAAGTTAACGTTGGGAGATCCAGTTTATGTGATCAGAAATCCACCCAGAATGTTTTAGCCATTATAGGAACTGTTTAATTTTCCAACCACCTCCAATTTGACGATTCTACGTCTTCTCAGTTATTTTTTCTTCCAGACCTATACAGTGTTTTTCCTGGTACAGCATTATATCATTTGATAACTTACTTGCAATATTTGTACATTAATAGACAAATTATACTCGTACTTTACCTTAGAATGGCCATAAAAGGATGATAAGCAATTACTCACCTTTCTTAGATTTTCTGCAACCACAACCTTCGGCAAATCTTTAGGCTCAGGTTCAAAATTTGCTATGTTGATCCTTAACTTTTTTATGGGTACTGCAGGAACTTTTACCTTCAATGCGTACAAAATCTACATTGGCAGAGAGGAAGAGACAATTAAAGAAAATGGTAAGATAATAACGGCATGACTTATTTCAGGTAATTTTATTTATTTATTAACTGAATAAAAATAAGTTAAAAAATAAATGCCAGTTAGAGTAATAAATTAAATTGACCTGTAACAAAACTTATTATCACAACGTTTTAGTCACAATAATATTAATGTGGTAACATCAAACAAACTAATCCCACCCAATCACAATTTAAAAATTGTAACAAATACTGTTAACACCCTTAATTAAATTTTTTTTTTATTTTAATGTCTTAGGTTCCTTCTTGGCCTGGGATACATTCGAGTCCGAATTTTATTTGGAGCACAGCTAAGAGGAGCACCTAAGGTTTGAACTGGAAAAAGAGCAGAAGCAAGTCATATACATTTTTCGAGCTACGCACAAGCCATCTGCGGTTACAGTGCACAGTTAGAGCCAAATGCACCATCATCCAAATAGATTCGACACATTATGGCAAACATGCATCCAGATATCAGGCAGCATCTTCAGGGTCAAAGATTCGATATCCTGCGAGGATTGGTGAGGCAAGAGGCACAGATCAGTAGATTCCTGTTACAGCAGAGAACCAACGTCCCACCCCGAACCATCTTTGTCTGTGGAACCCCATTTAGAAGCCAACCCACATAAAATGAGGTGGTGCTTTGTGAAGGCCAACAGCCAGCATGGGGACAAAGCCTGCATTTGGAGGAAAGGTGCAACCTGTTGGCCACACTCGACCCGAAAGGGTTCAAGGCCGGGAAGAGCTCAACCCTAAGTAAGACTGTAGTCACAAATGCCTCCACTGAAGCAGGAAATCGACGGAATGTCCGTACTGCAATGGAAACAGAACTACAACATGAGACAGGGGAAATAAAACCCTTTGATGGCAATGCAGGTTCTGCCAAGAGCACATTAATCAATCGTTGACCGGAAAAGCAAAAAAAAAACAAGGAGGTGGTTATTAACCTGGTTATACCAAGTGAAATGCAAGGAATGGCATGAAAAGGAGTGCTAAAACGTGTTTTTGTACCATATTTTTGGCTTTTTTAAGCTTAGATGAGGAACTGAGTTTGGCCCTGAACCTCTGACTAAAGTTAATATGGCAGGAGAACCTTGCTTAATGCTAATCGACAGTAGGGCCTGTACTCAATCATTTTTAGTGCTATACCGTGAGATTTGCAGGCAAATGGCACAGGAAGTGGAGTTGGGATGGCTGCGTAACGCTCGTTTTGGCAGCAGGTAATAGAAAGGTGAAGGCTACACAGTCAGGTGGCCTGAAGGTTACTCTGCTCCACAGGCATTCTTAGGCCTTGAAACTGCAGCAGATAGTGTAAATCTAGGTCGTGATTTCTTGGGTCAGATTCGATTAATAACAGAGAAACAAGAAACCATTGGTTTTGCAAAAGTTGGGCAGACAAAAATTAAACAACTCGTGTCTAGGTGGAAGATGAGCGACGTGTTAAGGACAATTCCGTATTGGAAGAATAAATCAGAAGATATCATACACGGCGATCGCGATAGCAGTGTATATATATATATATATAGGATTGAAGTCCTCTTTCAAGCATAGCTAAAACTATTAATTTCTCCGTTCCTATTCAATATATTTCGACCAAACTTGGCCAGATAGTCGATAGGTATAGAAGGTATATTTATACCCAAATTTTATCCATTTGCGTGCAGGAGTAAACGCACGGAGCCACACGTAAATTTTAAAACCGTTCACTTGTTGTTGTTGTGGTTTTTCTTGTTCTTGTGTGAAACTGTTTCAGAAAAAAACTACTGCACCTACCTAAAATCTGAAACATATCTAAGCCGGAAATTTTCCTGGGCTTCAACCTAACAAGAGTCCACTTTTTTGATTGGTCAAGCCATTCCGCAGTTACGGGACCCTGAACGATCATTTTGATTGTTTTATATTGTTTTAACCATTGTAATTAGGGAACAATGCCACTCACCAACTCTAGATCCATTCTTCGTGCACGTGTTATGTCTTTGCTAAAAAAGTTGATTGTTGAAAGGCAAACTGAAAGAATCGTGAAGACTATGGTTGTGGTTGGGTTGTGTTAACGTTGCAATACGGCTGGGTGTAAGTTGTAGTTTGTGTGGTTGTGTTTTGTAAATTTATAATGGGGTGGGAGCGTACGATCGTTGGTCATGGCTTCTGCGAATAAAGTTGAATTGAATTGAAAGAATCGGTGTTGCAGCTAAACGCATATAGATTTAAACCAAACTAAGCTACATTGTTAATTTCGAGGCCTTCGGCTCGAAATTGGCAGCTTTAAACGATAGAATGGCGTATTTATTTCGCAGATGCAGGTTTTCAGAGCTGAGTTTAATTGTTTCAAAGTGGTCAGCAACAATCGACTGCATGCATAAACCTTTGTAGCATGACGTCATAGCCGTAAAAAAGGTACACGGATTACAAACAAAAACGTCAAGTGTGCCGTAAAAAAGCGGGTTATATGATTGAATTTTCACTTGTTAAAATGTACACGGATAAAAATTGATGATTTTAAATTGAAATAAACAAATGTATAATTGAGAAAATTGCATCCGTTTAAGTGCTGTTGTGCTTTACCAATTATATATTTAAAACGCAAAGTGGAAACATTAACAAGTGGAAATTCAATCATATAACTCCATTTTTTACGGCACACTTGACGTTTTTGTTTGTATACTGTTCTAATGAACAAGGCAATCAGCTGAGATGTTGTTTAAACAAAATTACAGTAAAAAAAAGGTCCAAAATTTAGAATGTACAGAAGGAGCCTACGAGGTGTTGAGTGAGAACGGTAGCCTCAACGTTTCAAATCACATCTGATTCATTTTCAAAAGGAACCCTTAACTAAGAAAACATGTAAACACAAATCAGGCTTGAGGAAAGCCAGGAGTCTAGCAAAGAGCACACTTAAAAATCTAAAATTTAGAAAAAAATGTGTGTGAGCAAAGACAGAACTGGGACATAGTCTTAACAAATAAAAGCAGAGAAACCAAGGTGTGACCAGTTTCCTGACACAAGCCTAAGCGGGGAAAGTTGAGCAGCTCTACAATTTATATGCTGGTACTGAGGACACTCTGGTGGCGAAATTCAGTAACATTAAATTTTTGAAGTAATTTGAAATGTTCTTTTTTAACGGGTGGAGAACAGAGTGAAATGCACACTGAAAATGAACAGTACTCATGCAGATAGTTTCAAGATTAAAACTTGTGCAAGTGTTTGGGATTTGGAATAAAATTGCAGTTTTTGAGAGGGTTTATTTATGTCAAGTATGTTGGAAGAAGCTGTGTACATTGGGAAAAGGTGTGTACAGACATGCCATGATTTATATCAATGATTTGGTAATCTATTGCACTGGAGCTAAAAAAAAAGTTAGTGTTCAGAAAATTTCCGGATCCAGGGACCATAAAGAGCTTGCGTGACTTTCTTCGGATGATTAGCTTCTACAGAGGTTTCATTAAAGCTTTCCATGTCAAAGCAGCCCCACTTTATGATCTTCTTCAGGGAAAGGCATTTTGGGTGCGGCAGAAACCACAACCACATGCCATCCAGCAGCTAAAAGACAGCCTGGAAAACTATGTTTTAACCCTCCCAGATCTGAATAAGAGGTTTAAAATTTCTTCAGCTGCCTCAATTTCCAATTTGAGGGCTGTGATTTCTTAGCATGTGGAAGGACATGGTTTGCACTTTTCTTGCAGTTGCAGGGAGGAGACGGTTGGAATGTGAGAAAAGGTACTGCGTGTTGGAGCTTGAGATGGGTGCAGTGATATTTGCTGTTCGAAAGTTCAGGTCTTACATTGAAAAGTGCAGAAACTGACCATTCAGCCTCTCATTTTTGAAGTCCTTAAATCAACCATAGTAATATGCTGACAAAGACAAAGGTCAGCATGATGTCACCGTACCGAATAAATTCACATGACTTTTTATTTGCAGATTATGGCTGACAAACACTAAGTTTGTAGGGGCTAAAGTACTCTGGTTAAAAAATATCAATATTTTCCTTTTGCAATATTCAGTGATATTATGGGCCAAAAGATCCTTAACTTGGGCAGGAAGAGCTTTCTAGACCAATGTGAGACAGGCTTAGTTGCTGTGATGTCTGGGATCTGTCATTCAATTGGCTACATTTTTTCGGCCTGAACGCTTACAACCTGTATAATACACCCTGGATCAGTAGTTCAGACATTTTAAGTACATGTGTAGCTTCAGGAACGGTGTTGAAAAAAGGACTTGAATTTTAACTTGTGTTAGTTCTTTGTATTTGAAAGGAAGGTTTGGCACACTTTCATTCTATCATATTTATTATAACGATTCTTGACACATGTTCATCATACAGATGCGGTTTCGTAAGTTTTCGAAGGCTTTCTTCCAGTCTTAAGGTTCGTTTAGCTACCTGCATTTTTCGCTCAACGATTGTCTAGAGCAACACTTCTTTGTTTTTAAATGGGGCTGTTTGCTCCAACCGAGTGCTGCTAGAGTTGCTAACGATCATCGTAGGCTCTGAATAGTAGCACGGCTGGAGGGTGAATACAATCACAGGGGTAAACAAATATTTGACTGGAAGGAATGTCCCTATCATCATGATTCCCACTTCCACCACATGACCGGTGACTAAATAGGCTGTCTTTGTCTAAAATCAGATAGATGCTCAGGGAAAAATAGTACACCCTCGATTATCGTGAAGCCATAACCTTTGAACAAATCATTGTAGAGTGATAATCATAATAAATGCATCGAGTAAAACAGACCTTTAGAGCGGTT
>JAHWFP010106976.1:94227-105135 GCA_023313725.1 Lithobius niger
TTTTGTCAGAACGCTCAATCCAGATGGCTCAATACACAAACTTAAGGCACTAAATAGCAGCTGTCATGTAGAGAAAGTTCAAATTGACAATCTCACCGCATATTCTCTTACAGTTCGTTACTTTTCTGTCTGTTTAACACTTTCTCTAACCGTAAACTTTGGTCATAGTTTAAACTACCTGATCATGGTCAAAGCCAAGTTACAGTCGAGTTACGCACACAGTATGCTTAGGCCAATCTCCAGGATTTGAACATGTTGGGGAGAGTGTAAAGCAACTTGTATGGATTTTGGACAAATCCTTATATGGACTAATTGAATGTGGAAGAAACTGGTATGAATGTGTGAGTGATGGAATTTGACGTGAAGAACGTGTAGAAGCCTATGACCCGAGTGTTTTTATACAGAAATCTGGTGATTCTTATCATTTCTTATATCTTCGTAGCTTATAAGTTAATAAGCATGACCATAGAAAATATGTGTAATAACTTCTTACCAATTTACGAAAACATCTAGTAATCGTAGAGGTTCATGAACAGAAATACATAGGGTATGAGATAGAGCATAAAAAAGGTTGGTTACTTTATCCAATTGTAAATACATACAAAAGAAATTGGAATGTTTCGGCCAACAGATTCAAATCCTGCAAAAATTGTTTCGGCAACTTTAAAAGTATTGGAAGAGTGTAAGGAATCTGAACTGGTAAACAAAACAACTTAGAAATGCTTGGCTCGCTCATGTTCTTGGGTATGCAAACGTGACCAGTACATGCTCAGGGAGTACTAGTTTCCCTCATTTAACCGCTTTAAAACGGATTTGAAAGTACATGAAGGGAACTCAAAACCATAAATTATATTACGACACTAAAAAGATTGGTAATTGGTTATTGGTAATTGGTTATGTGCCTACACTGGTGCTTCGTGGCACTTGGTAGTAGGTAGTAAAGGGGTCACGGGTTATCTTATTTTTTCGGGGGCCTCCCATTAACCTGATCAAGTAAAACCTAGACACTTGTGGCATATTTAAGCTGTGAGGCCGAAATAAGTATAACGTCAGATGTAATTAAGGAGTTAAATGTCACTTCGTGGATTATTAATGGAACTTGTCCACTGAATTGACATTTCCTATTCCAGTTTATATGGATTTTAAATCCGGTATTGATTTGGTTCTAATGGAGGTAGTGCGCATTTCTACCACTGCATGCGAAAGATCAACTTAGTTTGAGATGAGGTAGTTAAAAACAGCAATAAACTCGTCTTTTGTTCGACTATGACATTCCTGCAGACACAATAACCAAAAATCTTAGGGTCTTGAACATAACGAAGTCATGAGAAGTTATTTCTTTCTGGAGTAATTGTTTTTCCCTACATTTTACTTGTGCAACTTTTCCTCTTTGAGTTTGGTGGAACTATTACATTATGACTGTCCTTGGTTAGGTGCTTGTATAGGGTATTAAGCAGTTCAATATTTCAGAACCTACCACCTTTGTTTTTCTTTGTTGTGATTAATGTATTTACTAGAAAATGTTTACGTACTTTTCCTATGCGAATAGCAGGGGTTTTGATGACAATATCTGGTGATGTCCGGGGAATGAAATATATGGTTGTTGGAGTAACGAATATTGTAATAGTGTCATAAAGTTGTTGGCGTGACTAATATGATTGTTGACTTAGGTCGTTGGTGTAAATGTATACTACGGCAATCAAAGGCAAAACGTGGGTAAGCTTTCTGAGCTAAGCCCAGGCCTTCGTTTACTAAATAAATATGTGGGTGTATATCAAATGACTGCTATTCTCTGACAATATTACATATACAGGGTGATCCATAATGTATTGAAAATAGGCCTATAAGACGTAGGCCTATAAAATGTACACCTGTAATGACCTAATAAAATGATGAACTACACACGATTACTCCAAATTTTGTACAGTGCATCTTAAATTATTGTAGTAGTGGAAAGCCCATCATAAATGAATGGGGTTGTAGTTCCTGTCCCTCCCCTAGGAAATAAAATGTGGACAACAGGTAAAGCACGGACTGTTCCCAAGCTACAAACCTAGTGAGCTCATCTAATAGGTATCCTGCATCATTAACTTTGTGCAACCTTTTATTGTGAAACCAGGATTTGAACCCAGTAACCGAAAAGGTTTGAAATTCGTTGATATCCCCAACTGTATTCTTGTATTGCAGTGCATTTGGATTGCCAAACTGAAAACCTTGCAAACCTCTATAAACAATTTAGTCAAATTTAATGAATTTCCTGAACTCAGGGTTTGAACCCGTAACTGAAACGTTATGAAATGTGGTGATATTTTCAACCGTAGTACATCAGTAGTAGTACGATGCAGTTTGCCTAAGCTAACCTAATAAACAACGTAACTGCCAGATTGAACGCTTACACTGCTCGGATGTCGGAAATAAACATCAGATATTTCCTGGCTCGGAATGAAATTAAGCCACATCCACCTTAATTAAACACTACATTTGCCAAGTGTCCGTCTTCTGTTGCAATGCAATGGCGAAGCCTTTGATTAAGATTTCACCAAATTCCCTCAATCATATCCAGTGTAATTGTTTGACAGATCTCAACAGTACATTACCTTAGCTCCTGAACGGTCCCCGGGTGATGTACTGCACCTAGCCTGTTACTCAGACAGCCCCATAGAAAGCAGTCAGGAGGGGCTAGGTCAGGACTTCTGGGCAGCCATTCTACTGCTCCTTCCCTCCCAATCCACCTGTCACCAAAGGTCTGATCCAACCACTCCTGTACATTGCGTCTAGAGTGGGGAGGAGCCCCATCGTGGTGATATCATACAGCACAAGTAATTCAAGGGATGCACTTAGCAAGCCTTTATTAGATTGAACAAAGGTTTTTGTTTCATGTGCTAATAAAATTATGCACCCCTATAGTATATGCCTACATTTTATAGGCCTACAACTTATAGGCCTATACATTTTATAGGCCTACATTTATAGGCCTATTTTTCAGTACTTTATGAATTACCCTGTATATACATTTTTTCACTGCATTCTACTGAATACATCAACCTTTGAAAAACAAATAGGACTACACTGTCAAAACACATTAACATCAGCAAACATGCAAATGTAATTTTGGTATACCATTCTACTAGCCTATAAACAGAATTACAAGTACCATCTGTATATTCCAAAAATCCAATAAAGCGCAATGACCAAAATAAACACATATTCGGTATCAAAGCCCACAGTAGTTGATTAAAAGTATGTAGACCTCCAACCTTTGTTGCGTTTGTCACTAACAAAGGAAAGCAGAAACTGAGTGCCCAGGCTATTAATCCAAATGCAGTCGCTCTTGTAGCTAAAAAAAGAAAGTAATTCATAAAAGCATCGGTATGAAAACTAATATTTTCTAATAATACTCTGCATTTACAGTATAGTCTCAAAAAAAGGAGCAGTGTTTTATATTTCAATTCGTTTAAAGATTACAATTGCACGAATATATGCAATTCTGCGAACCTTTAATAATACTCTGCATTTACAGTATAGTCTCAAAGAAAAAAGGAGCGGTGTGTTATATTTCAATTCGTTTAAAGAGTACAATTGCACGAATATATGCAATTCTGCGAACCTTTAATAATACTCTGCATTTACAGTGTAGTCTCAAAGAAAAAAGGAGCGGTGTTTTATATTTCAATTCGTTTAATGATTACAATTGCACGAATACATGCAATTCTGCGAACCTTCAATAATACTCTGCATTTACAGTATAGTCTCAAAGAAAAAAAAAGCGGTGATTTATATTTCAATTCGTTAATGATTACAATTGCACGAATATATGCGATTCTGCGAACCTTTTCCGCTCGCATGTGGAATTTGCCCTACCCCACTAGGTTGTTTTGGGTTGGACTCGAGACTTTGGAACTGTGCAGGCTACGTGCCGATTTGATTCTTACTTTTAAAATCGTCCGTGGCTTTTTACCAATCGATCTACCCTTCTTCGATCCTTGCCTATACTCGGCCACTCGAGGCCATTCACTGAAATTGGCCGTTCAGTCGGCTAGGCTGGATTGTTCAGTGTGCGGGTGATAAGGGATTGGAACGCTCTTCCTGATGAGGCTGTTCAGGCGGGCTCAGTTGACCGTTTTAGGCACCTTTCAGGCAAGATTTGTCTGCAGGTTTTTTTTTAAAAAGAGGCCAGAGTTCTCCTCTTAGTATTCTTAACATTGACAGGGACAACTATAAGTGGCCCCAAGCCCTTCTAACTCCCAACCACTCCAATGGTTGGATCCATTTATTATTATTATAATTCTTTACGAATCCGACATGCAAGTTGGTGTTATTTAAAAGAATCACAACTAAGCCTATTATGACTTAAGACTGCTAAGCTTAAGAGTGATCTAAGCTTGAGAAAAAGCCTATGTCAGAACCTGATACTGCTTCCAAGTTCTTAAACATCTTACAACAAAACTAGTTTGCATGTAAGAACTAATTTCGTGTAAGATAATCCAAGTACAACAGAAAGTCTTCTACTATGTCTGCACGTTTATAAGAAACTCTTATTCAAAGACAACGAAAAGTCTTACAGCAATCGTTATATGAGGGTCTTATACAAATTATTATAAAAAATCTTATACAGTTTTTTTAAAAAAGCCTTATACTAACTATAAAAAAAAGTCTTATAAAAATTGTTATAAGAAATTGCACTAAAGTAAAATTGAAATCATACCAATGTCAGAGAGAGTGTTATGTATTGTTAGAAAATTTACATTATTTGACTTGCATGACCGATTTATACATTTTTGGCTACGTGCGTTCTTTTTTTTTTACCATGCTAGTTTTAAATGTTTTGATTTAACATTACAGTGGCAACAAACGAAGACGCATTTGGCAATTTATTCAACTGTGTCAATGGTACGGCAGACGTTTCCACCAGATACGAATCTGCCTTACATTTCATTACAATTGATAAGTTTGATTGGGTCTTAAACAGAAGTATCAAATTCACTTTGGCAGCTAATACACATTAATTTTATTGTTAAGCATGTTGCAATTTCAGAAACAGCGCTACAGTAATCTAGCTTGTGGGTGTCTGAATACATGTAAAATTCTCCCGAAACAAATTCTTGTTATTGAGAAAATGCAAGCTCGAGAATTTGGGTTGTAAAACCAAGGTAAAACAAAGATGTCAAAGCTAGCTATAATAAGGGCAAGTAATTACTTTTGTTGTTCAATCAATTATAGACACTATAGACTTAGGAAAAATTGCGTTCATGGGCTCTGCCCACAATGCTTTTGAAGTATCTCGTCCATAGCAGCTGCAGTTAACTGCTTTCAGCCACTCTCTCCTTCTACAAAATAATATACTTGGCTCCTATCCCATTGATCAAGGTCCAATCCATTCCATAGAGGACTGTTGTTTCTTTTTTTTAATAGTATTTAAAAAGATTTCTGTTTACCAATATGCAATTTCCTATACGATCATGTATGATTACTCTATACGATCATACTATCATATAAGACTATTATACACAGTCATATGCGATTATTCAATACAAGCTTATAAGATTTGCAATTAAGAAATTGATCACGTTCTTATGCAAGGTTATAAGAACTTCTAATATGAAATCATATTCAGAACCACTTACAATTTCTATTTCTATTTCTTATATGCAATGTTTTAAGAAATTATTACATGGAAGCATAATAATGATCAAATTTTATTTATAATCAAGAGTAGGTTCATTATCTTTTTAAATTCCTTAAATTGTGTGCAGTTATAAGTGAGGGCGCTCTAAAACTACAGGTATTCTACAGGTAAACTACAGGGTGTTAATATCTATCACCTTCGTATGTGGTCTAAGGTTATAGCAAAAATTTATAGGGTTGGGAGGAGAATTGGTGACTGAGACCCATACTGAAACGTCTTGGATACATTCACATTAGTTCAGTCTTAGTTTATAGAGGGCGCCACGTGTTTTATGTGGGAATTTATGCTCAGTTTTTAGCCTAAAATTAAAATAAACGAAACGAAACTAGCTTATATTTAATTATTATTTAGCCTAGGCTAGTTGTAATTTAGTTTACTTTAGATTTGGGCTGAAAAATGAGCAAAAATTACCAGATAGAACACGTGGCGCCCTCTGAAAACTCGGACTGAACTAATGGGTACGAATCTAGCGTGTTTCAATAGGGACTTTTTAGAGCTACACATTCTTCTCCCAAACCCTATAAATTCTTGGTTATAGTAATATTGTAATTAATTTTTATTTTGCTCAAAGAAAAAAAATAAACCTTGCTTGCAATTTTGATCAGGCTACACAATGCTAAATACGCCGTTTGCTTCCATGTTATGGCATCTTTTTTATCTAGTGGGCATAAATACAATTATAGCCAAAGCCTAAATTTCTAAACTTATCATGCCAAAATAAAGAATAATGTAAGGCTACACACTCGACTACTTTCTTGGCCAAAATTTGTCAGTGTTTTTCAGTTACGTCGTCTACTTTCAGTTCATCACCCTACTGATAATCGTTTGATTTTCAAGCACTTTTCCAGGCACGGAATTATACTTTTACTTCCCAGGATTTCCAGGTTTTTGAGGACTATCACGAATCGTGAATTACCTATAGAGCCGTGTTAAGACTAAGATGATTAGTTTTTTTTTTAAACATTTTCCAGCGATGTCGTTTAGCCAAGTAGAGCGCACCAACGTGTGTAGAACGCACGTTCTAGTAGAAGCTGATCACCAGCTGATCCAATGTGTGAAAGTAAACATGGTAAAAACATATGAATACCGCAGTAAGGGTTCGCGTGGCCTAAATAGCACAGCAACGCTGTAGTATCTGAAATCTTACATGAAAGTTTATTTGTGTTCCTTTGCTGTCTTAACTTCGAATCAGTTAAAACCTTACCTTAAATATCAAATGAGTTAGTTTGTTTTCTAATTTGTTTTCTCGTCTTATCTAATCACGTAATCAGAGAGTTGCAACAATGTCCCAAATAAGTAATGGTTATCGCATGGCATTTGCAACAATCGGTCAGCGTAAGCGATTTAATGCACACTTTTGGTAGAGCGACGTCCGAGGAGGTGTGGAATCGCCCGAGGGGGGGGGGGGGAAGCCCCCGAGGATGTTCTATACCTCAGAGGACGTCACTCTACCGTAAGTGTGTATTCAGTCGCTTACACCGGCATATTTTTGCAAAACCATGCATTAACTTTCTTATTATCCTACCTTCATTTCGTGTAGCAGCGCCAACGGAAATACCGTTTTCTGATGAAGGGAAAATTTGTTCTCATTGCCTTGTTTTCCGGGCACACACAACAATCGAGCAACAATGCTTTAACAGTATGCTTTGATATGACGTTCCAAGCGTCGAATTGTTACAATAATTTCGATATTGACTGACGGGGCAACCAATCATTTCCCTTGTTCGTCGAAGGGGAAATTCAGAATTGAGTAACAATGCTTTAATAATACGGTTTGCACGGACATTACACATGGGATATTGTTACCAAAGTTTGGTTGTAGTCTGACAAGGTAAAGTATGATTTCCCTTGTTCGCTGAAAGAGCACAAGACGGTAATGTTGGCAGTTTAGAACGTAATACTGCTGGAAGATCCAAAATAGTATATTGCGTGAAGGTGGTCACACTTGTAAGAATTCTAAATAAGCTAGTCAACTTTTACGTTTACCTAGAAGTAATTGTAATATAAGTAAACTTAGCAACAACTCTCTAACCGCCCTACCGTCAGTATCGTTTGCATCTGCAACGACATCCTTTTGCCCAACAGCCTCATCTGCCATCTTCGCAGTTAATAGGTCTGCATCTGCAGGCGTGTCAATTGTCTGGATCCACTTGCACCAAACTGTTACCAAACGCATACAAAAACCTTTGTTTGTTGAATGTTTCGAAACAAACACTGATTAAACCATTCTCTCTTCATTGCCAGAGTCATGTTGAGCTTGCATATCACCATTAGTGCTCCAGGTAATGAATAAGACTGTCCTTCTCTCGTTTGCATGTCACATCCTCTTAGCACGGTTTATTCCGTCACTTCCTTTTTTAAGTAACGTAACAATATTCTTTTCCGATAAACACTTGTTATAATAATACGCATACGACCGAACTATGAATTTTAGCGTAGACATAGAAACAATAGAGAAAAATCACATATTTTTTTCTTATCAACCAAACCATTGTGCCAAGAGAAAAAGTAAATAGAACAATTTTCGTACGAAATCTTACGTACTTTTGTTTTGTTCAGAACTAATTTTGTCGTATAGGCATAAGTAACGAGATATTTGCGAAAAACAACAACCAGAAGCCATTTTTTCACACGATGCCGGCCATTTTTCCAAGATGGCGACCATTTTAGACCTCTTCCGCCACTTAGATTTTTCTACACATTTAGTATGTTTTTCAACAGGTCTTTCTGAGTCATAAACAGCAAAGTTTACTTCGATTACAAACAGTTCCAGGTTTCGTCGTTTTTTCACACGAATTGACTAGCCTAAAAAGTGTGCAAAGTAAGTGTGCAAAATAAGTGTGGGGAATATAATTATGCACGATAAGTATGCAACCATTCTTGAGCATTGTTGCAGCCGGGAGAATAGGGAATTTATACAGCATCGTTTTAACAATGGTCGGGATAAATGCAGGGTAATAACTAATAGCATTCTTTTACAACAGTGGGTTTCGATAAGCGATTTATCACACAGGTTTTACATCAATAAGGCAGCGTATAATTGTCCAAGCCCGAGGATGTACTGCCTCGAGGACGTAAAAACTGTACAATAAATCACTTATCCCGACCCATTCTTGCTAAAGTATGGCTATAACAGTTTTATTACCACACTGCGTCAGTTTTTATGGAGGTAAATGAACGAATCTAACGTACATTTTATAAGCGGATTTGATCATTTTTATGCAGTCTTGAGCCAACAACGGATCAGCGCATTTTATGGCATTGTTGCGTACTGGCCAGCTCTCTCATCCTTGATGCTGCAACAATGCCACCATAGTCGTGTTTCTTTTGTGTTATTGTTTGCTCTCCTAAATTTTAAAGTCGAACAGTAATACACGCACCATAATTGTTATAATTGTTAGAGAGGAATTACCTGTTCTCTTGTAGCTGTTTAAGAGCTATTTTCTTTAAAACTTTTTTTTACTTGAGCCATACATTACGGTGAGCAAGAAAAACAGTCGCGCAATAAAAATTAAGTGGACATGCCACTTATAGCAGGGGCCATAAAGGGGAACGTAAAATTCTCCCCCCCCCTCCGATAAATATTTATTTATGTCAATGAAAACTTATCGAATTTTAACTTTCACTTTGAGCTCATTTATGAACAACCATCCTTCGTAGCATTGGGTAGTCCAGACGATGCTATTTCTCGAACAAACGACGGTACTTCCCGAATTTTGAGGCCTGATGGCCTCAAAATTGAGTGGTCGACGAGATTACACGATTTACACGGTGGTCCACAAAAAACTGATGACCCAACATTTTCTAAGTTCAACCTTTTCTAGTTAGCACCCCTCAGACCAGGACAGAAATCAAAGCTAATGAAACGGGAAGATTGCTGTCCTCTGCTGGTTCTGAGGAACTAGAAAAGTTGGCCTGAGAAAATTTTAGGTCGTCAGTTTTTTGTGGACCACCCTGTATTTATTTCTTAAATAACGGCTTCGTGACTACAGTTGAATTGTTTCAAAATCAAGAGCAATAATTATAGCTTTGTTGCTTCGACAAAGCAACATTTTCCCTGCAAAAATGTTGAAAAACAAACAATGAAGAATCGAGTTTCGTCATGTTCCCAAGTAAACCACCAATTTTTTTTCTAAACGCTGCAGTCTGCAAATAAAATCAACGATCAGTTGGTTTTAAACCAAACTGATTTGAAGTTTGACAGTAAAGCTGAAATGCAAAAACTAGCGAACAAACTTTCAGAAAAATCAAGACTAAAATTAAACATAAACAGAAGTATTAACTTTATTGAATAACAGTGACATTAAATCGTGGAGAAAAAAACTATGCACAAATTAGGTCGTGATGAAATGAAGCAGAGGAGCGTTGATGAGTGCAGCACACCAAAATGAGCACGTATTTAACCTTAAGTGGGACTACTAA
This sequence comes from Lithobius niger, assembly GCA_023313725.1. Lineage (NCBI taxonomy): Eukaryota > Metazoa > Arthropoda > Chilopoda > Lithobiomorpha > Lithobiidae > Lithobius > Lithobius niger. Next base: position 104,336 of record JAHWFP010106976.1, read on the forward strand.
AAGATTTGACGCGTGTCCACCCACTCGGGGCATAGTGCCGCCTTAAGCAAGACTGGTGTCTTTGTGTTCACTAAGGGCCAGATTCATAATGACGGCTCAGCCTGAGCTAAGCATGAACTCGAGCTCAGCTTAGCAATTTGGTATTCACAATGACACCGTAGCATGAGCTGAGCACGGACTCAGGCCTCACTGTGAGGCCGACTTTGCAAAATTTTAGCCTCGCTCACTTCGTGTACATAATGGCAAAGCAAAGTCGTGGCTCATGCTCAAAACGTGAGTCGACTCAAGAAATCCTGTATGTGTTTCCGTGCATTCCTCAAAGCTCTACTTTGCTAAGTGTGAGCTAGGCTCAAACTCACGCCGCCAAAGCTTTACTTTGCTAAGTCTAAGCCTAGATTTCATTATGTATACCAAAGTGAGTCTGAGCTACGCTCAGGCTTCACCATGACTTAGCAAAGTACCAGCTCAGACTTTGAGTTGAGCCGTCATTATGAATTTGGCCCCAAGTAGAGCCTGAGCCAGTAAGACTTGTTGAATAACAAATTGAGTTTTTAAATGTGGCCTTCGTGAGCACAGTTAAAATGTTTTCAAAATGTAAATCAACAATTGTTTCAACACGCACTCTGTTTGTTTGTCACTTCGATAATAGTAAACATCGTAACATATTGTCACTGGCCGCCGTGACTTCGGACTGCAAGATAAAACGATCATGCAACATGACATGAAATATGCCTTTCGCACCCGAGTTGTACATACATTCCTGTGTGGCTAACATACATACGAACAACAAGTATGTCGTG
>JAHWFP010106977.1:0-39929 GCA_023313725.1 Lithobius niger
TTTTTCGTCAATCTGGACCCGGGCTTTTTTCCTACCCTTTTTAGTCCTTTTGATAAATCCCATGCGACCTGGAAGTGCGTCCATAGCCACTTCGGTGGCACCATTGCGAAGTGCCACTATTTTTTCAAGGAGTCATGCGAGTGCTTCATGAGCATTCCCATTGTGAGAACTCTTCGAATGCATTGAAACAACAGCAAGGGGGATCAAATGAGGGATCAACAGAGGGATGGGGGTCCTAAAATCGAAGGGGTTCCTGCAAATGCTCTTTGAGATCGCGAGGGTTCTCTCGGAGGGTGATAATGACGAATTAACAACATTATTGGGGGTACTAAATTGGGGGAGTACTTATTGCTCTTTGAGCCTTCGCATTGTCAGAATGACGAATCTTTTAACTGCATTCCTGATGGCATGAAAATGACGAATTGGCAACATTTTGGGGAGTTCAAAGGGGGAGGAGGAGGGGGTTTCCCTGCAAATACTTTCTGATTTTGATTCTTTTCCAAGTATATTGCTTTTAAAAAGACATCGTCATGGATTCTTGTTCAATTATTCTCACTGGCAAAGACTATGATTTGAGAATCAATCTAAACATGCCCATTCATTTTGACTCTGAAAAAAGTTATTAATTGGCTCTGCTTAATTTAGAAATGTATAACAGCATACACAACATCACCAAAAAATAGCGAGATTCAATACACGACCAATGCTGGTGCCCCCTGTCAGAAAGTGTAAGTCACCCCGAGGGCTTACGAAAACGAAGATTTAAATAAAGTCATCAAGTCAGCGATAGATGCAAATGGGCACGGCAAGGATGCCGTTACTATTCTTCTGAATCCAAACACTTTACGAACCGATTTGATATACCGATCCGAACTACGGCTTATCCTTTTCTGGTGACAAGAGCTTGGCTTGGTTTGACCCGGCAACTACTTGAGAAGTCGAGAGAGTCAAAATACTGTGAACATTATGAGCATCAATACAAGTTTCGTGCACGTTTATATCATTGTCAATTCGTACCTAAACTGTGGCACTCAACCCTCTTTATATTCCTTTTAACCAAATTCACCACCCGGTTTCAAAATCATAGAGTCCGCTCATAATTTAATTTAACTCCCAGTTACTAAGAATTTTACCAGAAATATAAGAGTTTGGCTCTCGTCTCAGACTAACGAGCCGTTGGATATAAACGGAGAAACTCTAACGGTGTGACTTCATTTGAGATCTAAAAATTAAAAAAAAGGATAAAATGCTCGTGTTTGGAAAAAAGGGAAAAGGCTCTTTCTTAATTTTAACTCTAATAATAAAAAAAAATGGTTTTCCGCCAAGAAACAAAACTTTCATCAAATTCATGACAATACCAAGAAAATGAGCGTAGTAGAAGATTACTTAAAAATCTACGAACCGTTGGTATATGATTCCTCGGTTGAGTCTTACACGTTCCACGAATACAATCGTATTGTTTGCACCAATCTCAACAACGTAAATTCAGAAATCCACAAAGGTGTAGAAAACCAGGATTTATTTCTGCACGTTGCCAACAGTTACCTCCTGGTTACAGGGTGGCTGCTGAAGGACAATGACTCAGCTTGCGCATTTGCTGACGTAGCTGCGTTGCTTAATAATGCTCCCATGTTCCTGTTTTCTAATATCAAATACCATCTTGGCGAGGTACTTGGGTTAGGTACTTTGATGAAGGGACTGCACACTTATGGCTCAGCTGAGCAACTGGCTTTACTCGGCCAGTGCTGTACGTTGGATAGTGCTGTGTCAGTCGATGCTGAATTAACCAACAACTAGGGATACAAACAGCGGCACACGTCCATCATCATTGAAACAAATCCTAACGGAAGCTTTATCTTCGCCATCCCGTTGAAGCACATCATGGGATTTTTTGAAAATTTCCATAAGCTAATCCTCGGAACTAAACACGTGTTCACACTCATGCGAGCTAGTGACATAAATGCCATCTTCAAAGCAGCAGCAGAGGCCAATGGCAAAGTCCTCTTGAATAGCATTAGCAAGCTCATTCCCACGTCACAGCGTCGGACGAGCCAAAACTTAAACTCCACAATCTCATCGACCACGGAGCTAGCTACCTTCGATTTAGGATTTAGGCACTGGCATACGACAGCTGTGTACTCCCTCAAAATACCAGCTTCACTTGGCCCTTGCTGACTACGTCCGCGGTCGAAAACCTTGGTAGATAGTCCTAGCTTTTCAAACTAACAGACAGGACTCGTTAGTTAAAAATCCTGGTGTTTTTGGCCACTGCAGTCTGCAACATGCTCATGTGACTCTAAATTCAGGAAGTTATCCATATCTCAATTTGAACTCTAATTTTGCCACTGGAGTGTACGTCGGCATGTACAGAATGGCGCAGCAATTTAGGAAGCTTTGCTACAACACCAATGATTTGAGTTTCGATTTGCTTCAGTTCAAGAAAGCTTATCCTCTCGTGATGTTGGATTGTGGCATAGGGAGCCACGGATCTTCTGAATCTTTGATTATTGCGAAGTGTTATCGTTACTGATGCTTGTTTGCTTTGCAGTTAAATGCTATATTATTAATATCTTTAATCTCGGGAAAGATACTCTGCAATAAATATAAACAATGTACGCATCATATGCAGTGGTATGCCTTTTTCCAGCCTTACCACAACGGCGACCGTCACATGGTAATTTTAGACGGTCGCGTTGACAGAAAGAGGCTGCAAATAATGAAACAAAAACTAAATTTTGGAGCAAACAAAACCCGCTTAAAATAATTAATATGAAACGTAGCTTAGGCTCATATATAAAAATGAAAAGGTAATATGTGAAAAAGACCAACAAAGGGCCTCACACTAAAAGGCAAAAAGCTCAAAAGTAGCCGAATGAGTATTGCACCCAGATTTTAAAGGAAGAATAACAAGTATTGGACAAATTTAAAACAAATTACTATCTGCTCCGCCTACAATAGGCCAAATATGTTTCCTAGTTTACTAACACAATAATAATTATGTAGTTCCTTAATATATTTTATATTTGATATGTATTATTTGTATGATATCTTAACGAGAATTTTTGATATACTTCTTTTTTTTCATTTTCAGTTGCCCCGTCCGCTTATCCAGTTAGAGAAGAAGTGAATGGGGGAGATGTGGGAAGATTTTTCCTCTTCCCTTTTTGCACTTCTCTCCTGACTAGTTTACTGGCTGCATAAATGCGTTTGTCATGATGGATTAAATGTATTTATTGACGATACAATTTCTGAGTGATATTTTTTCTTTGGTGCACTAGTGTGTTTCAGTCATTCATGTTGTTTTAATTGTGACATACTTCCATTGTTCTGTCCTTACTTAAATCCTTTGTCTTGTTTAATATGTTACAATGCTTCTCTTACGTTTCCTCTCTTCAATGTAATGCCCAACGTCCCACATTATTGTCAAGTGTCATCGACTTATTCATTTCCTTCCATTGATTTTTTTTTGGCAGAACCTTTTTGGTTTTAATTTCCTTTCATTCGTAATTTGTTGGAGGGTTACCCAACTACGTCTTGGAGTAGATCTATCGATGTTTGAAATTTTTCTTCACCAATTTTGGCTAATTATTTTTGTTAGCTTTGAATAGTACAAATCGGACATAGTCACAAACGATGGCTGTGCTGAAAGCCAGCCAGACCAAAAGCGACCAAGATGTAATTGATCACGTAACCAGTAAATTAAATGAACACCTTCCCAGCTTACCTCAACCTTCGTAGAAAAAATTTAGAAATTGCCCTATTGAACGCGACCAGATAAAGAAACGTAAAGAAAAACTCGCTTCAAGGGAAGATATACTGGAGCCAATGAAAGAAAAGCTGGCTTTAAGGGAAAGAAATTTGAGTGCCGAAAAGAGGTTTTTGAAATTTCAAATCAAAGTTAGTGATTAAGCTCCATCGCAGATGATTAAAGTGTTACCTTTGCACTAAATGCAAAAACCAGCCTAGGACCTAATCTAAAAGTTTCCACAGAAAAGTTTAGTTTATGCAGGAATTCTGACTACTTCAAATATTTTGGTGACTTACTAGAATTTATGTTTACTCGAATAGTGTTAGACAAGAAGACAAGAGTGTACATAAGAGGTGTTAAAGACAGCCAAGGGTTGTTGGAGTCTCCCTGTTCACATACACACACACACACACACACACACATATATACATACACGTGTATATTAATATATGTGTAAGTACACATTCATCACATATTTCTGGAGAGTGGACAGAAATAAGAAATATCCGTATTCAATAATAATAATAACTGTTAAGTAGCTTTATGGGACGAGCTGAGCGTGCAAGGCAACAACTAAGTGGAAAGAACCCAACGCACATACAAAACATACAAAAAACTTATTGTGAAACTCTAATTTTCGACCGTATGGGAGGCGTTTAAAGAGGGTCAAAACATTTCCCTTTCACTGGGTGCACCATTTAGTAGGTAAAGCCACCATTTACAAACAACTTTTTCAGATCCCTGGATTCTTTTACATTCTTTGAAAAACATGGGACTAATCGAGTGCATTGATGACCTTTCTAATACTGAAATTAAGTCTGTACTTAAACTTGGGTACAATAATTTTTCCATTTCCTTCAAGGTGTGAAAGAAAATTCACGTGTTGCTTTTGCGCTATATCAATACGATTTTCAAGAGAGAAAAAATCCTAATTTTTCTTGTACCTTGGACACATTAAAAATTTTAGTTAGGTCAACACGTCGAGTTTAGTTATAGTCAAAATGTGCCCTGACAACAATGATGCGTTTTCGTACTGCAGCATCTTTTCAAGTCAGGTAAACACTTGTCTTGTACTTCATAAAAATTGTCCTGCGAAATTGTTTTGGTTGTTCAACTGAGTCAATTAACTTTTTTCATTAAAACTGGAAAGAAGAATCAGTTACAAATGTTTTTTTCTGCACGCCTCTTAGTAAATATACATTTTAGGGGCAACACAGAATTAGATGAATGGAGTGAATATTTGACAAATCAATCTATTTATTTTAATAAATCATTATTAGGATTTTTGAGATCAAGTTCAGAAGACGAGATTTATCAACTCATGGTTTATTAAAGGTTCAGTTCTAACCAGTTTTATTATATTTAAGAAGTTGTTTTCTCATTTTAGTCGTAGAGGAATACATCCCAGTTTTTCCTCAATTTCGATAGCACTTAAAAACAGTAATATTCTCTATCACAATACCAGTTACATTAGAGATTTTAAAACTACACCATTGCTAATCGTGTTCTAAGTGCATCACAGAATGGAAAGCCAAATTGTTGCCTCGGTTCAAAGAAGTAAACCAAAAAACAAAAACAGTAAAGCATGGAATCAACAATAAAGTGGACGTAAAGCCGAATCGGTTCAAAAATACAAATAACTGCAGACAAAAACCCTTTCGGACATAAATTCAGATTAAATGAGCGGAAGTTGAACCTTCGACCTTTGAGACCAAACCCGAAACTCAACGCTAAGCCATACTGAGAGAGCCTTTATTCTTGCTTTCATGCTTCGCTGTGTAATCCTTTCCAATCATCTGGTGTGAGGCATTGGAACAAGTGTCCCTCCAGTGGTACTTGGAAATTGTTTTCTCATACTTGTTAAATGCTATCTATGGCTGCCAAAGGTCGTTTCAGTATGGTTCAATGGGCCTTAGATTTTCGTCTAATACTTAGATCGAGGATTCAATTTTCCCCCAGGCACTCTGATACTTACGTCCAAACGACAATGAAAATATGTTTGCTTCTGATTTATTATTTACCTCTTATCGAGCGTCATATCGAGGGTTCAATTTCTGCTCAGGGGTTCTGACATTTAAGCCCAAAAGGCATTGCAATAGGTTTGCATCTGTAATTTTTCTAAGTACATCCATGCATATGCTTCTATAAAATAATTTAATTTAACTAGATCAGCATTCTGACAACTGCACGGCATCAACTAATGTTCATCTAGTACACATCAAGTTTACGTATCAGTTAATGACGTGACTTTCCACAGAAAAGTTACTGCACTGAATTATTACGCAATATCCTCTTTGGCTCAATAAAAGAATTGAACAGGCGGCCAAGTGTAATTTGACTAAGAAATGAAAAGCTTGCACGTTCTGCTGTTGTGCGTTACCTGCCTCATCGTATTTTTTACTGGTATGGCACCAAAGTTATTCTTACGTTCCCAAATTACCACAAACAGAAAAGATTGTTTGTTTAGCTCCCATACTTTGCGTACAGGGCTTTGTTTAAAGGTTAAATAGCATTCTCTCCATGTCGCCAGTTGTAAAGAGCTATAAGTTTATCTCTCAGAGCCTACGTTTTGTAGGCTTGCATGCTTCATATGACTGTGATGCTAATATAACAAGTAACATAAAACAGCTATGCTTCAGATTGCCTGCTACTTACTATAAACCTGAGACAACAAACTCAATTTTTATGTCATAATTTTTAAGATAATTAATATACCTATGCTTTTAGAACGCTTGAGTACCTCTGACTGCAAAATGAATAATTTGTTATTATCTGATTTGCCTTTTACAATTTTGGGTTCTACACATTTCTCTGTTAGTCATTAATTTTGCACTCATTCCCACGCTATGCGAAAATGTGGTTTGATTGTCTATCGAATATGAGACAAGGAACAATGTCCGCTAAAAATTGACAACTGCATGAAATAGAATTACGACTATGTAATCTACACGCAGCAAGTAGGATTGGCTGCTAATTACACATCCTGTTATAGTGAGAGGGCATTTGTGAATACATAATGCCTGCGTCCTGAATTGGGGTGATGGGTGTCTCCACTTGTCCTCTCGGGCTATTGTTCGGCAACAGTATACAAGTTCAAGCCAAGTCATGGGTCAATAGAACAAGCAAACACTTACGGTGCTGAATGAACAGAAGAGGTTGCACGGTGCTGAAACAACTCTGGTGGAGTGCTCAACACTTAATGTTATCGCCCACAAAAGGTCTATGTAAGCCCCAAAAGGGAGAAGAGATTCAGCACATATCTGATTATTGCGTCTATGAAAACAACTGTTTCAGACTTGGATAGAATTGGACTACATGTTCGACATCAGAAGGGACAATTTTTTTTTATGACAAGTAGACAAGTAGACAAAATGGTTTTATAAAATAGATGTGAGGAAAAATAAATGGTTGACTACAAAGAATACAAAATTTTGTGGGAATTAAAGCCTCCTATTCAATACCACGTTGAAAAAGTTAGTAAGTGAAGATATTATTCAACGAAACTCTGCATAAAGAAGGTGCACAGTTTAAAATTATTGGCAAGTGACATTCATATAAGAGGTCTTATTTTAAAGTTAGGTTATTACTAAGTTTGGGTGCAAGTGGTGACTTGTAATAATTTCACCTCGTGATAGTGTCTGGCCAGTGGAAGACCGTGATTTTCTGCTGTGTCCATGGCCATGTTCAGCTAGCTGGGATTGAATATGATGATGCATATCCGAAACAGGCCCATTCTGTTCATCACAAAAGGGATCTCTGTATTCTTCCCTCGGATGGCTTTCCACTCGTGATAGTGCCTCATATTAACCCAAATGACTTATCGCAAATCAGGATGGCATTTGGAAGTAGTTCACTGTTAACTCTTTCAGATAAAAGGAAGTAAAAATAACCTCACGGAATGAATTTCGGCCTGTGTTATTAGTGAAACAAATGTTTTTCTAATTCACAACATTTTTACCTTTTAACTGGTATGGAAAGAAGTTAAAAATCAAGATTGAGAAGAAATTCGTGGATTAAGTCAGCCTGAGACTTATTTGTAAAGCAAAATGGCCATTTCCCTGAAGATTTTGTGGAGATTTTTGACCCAACCTAGAATCAAGAGACGAATAAGTAAATGCTGGTATTCAAGGACGTGGAATTCTAAACTCAAGCATTATCTTATGCATTGAGGCAAATTTAGACAATTATCAGATTTTTAGGCTGGCTAAAAGGTTATCACGAATTTGTGTATGATAACCAGGTAATTTTGGACGAATATGCAGGTGAGAACGATTCGGCGTAAAGTCTTTCTGAACCGAATTTATTCAACCAAAGACCTTGTATTGGAAATAAATGCTTTAGGGCACATCTTTAACATGTTCACACCAAAATATTAATATTTCCAAAACTGGATGTAAAGTTGTGACCATTGTTCACTGATTTAAAAGCCAAGTTGTTCGTTCATTTACGCATCTCGTTTTACATAAGGGGAAGCAGGAGATGGCCAATTGCATAAATAATCTGCAAAGAAAGAAACTTAAATGTAACGCATGTCACTAATCAACTCCATCTATCTGTAACAAAATCTATATAATTTTTGAATGGCAGACAGACATGGCCATTACCTCATTCATGCTACAATGCTGATTTCAAAACTTCAGAACATAGACAAATGTGAGGGGATGGATCCAGTTTGAAGTAGCAGACAGGACATGATACGAACATGAAATACTGGAAGAGCAAAACAGCTAGTTGAGCTCATAAACCCTATGTCATTAAAGGCCTACTTTACACAATGCAGTGTTAGAACTAATAATGGTACACTAACTGTGAAACAATGTTTCCATTGTTTACATCTACAGGATGACCTAGTCGAGCCAGTGTCAAGGCATGAACGTGAAGCCACTACTACGACATTTTTGTGGGTATGGAGAAAAAGTTGCCATTTGAATTTGTGACATCATTATCAAAATATGCTAGTGCATTACCATTACCAAATAATAATTTATTGGGGACTCCCGCTAACTATAACAGGTGAATCAGAAAAATGACTCCATACTCAGGTCCTTTTCAAGAGTGGGACAGCTTTCAGCTTGAATATTCTATGAATGTTGAGAGCCCATATTTCCTTTTTGGAACTACACCAAGTTCTTCGGCACAATTCAGAGAAACATCACGTCTTTCTTTTTGAGTCATGCATTTTCTATTCTGTAGCAAGCACACTAAAGTCTTACATCTGAACCTGCAACCGGTAGAAGAACAAGGTTGGAAAAATATTTGTGCGTCTCCTGTTCATATTAATTTATTTGTCAAATAGCTCTTCTATAAGGAAACAGTTAAACCTTTTGAACTATCTAGCAGCTAACTGACTGTTTTTATTATTAACTATCAGAATTATAAGAAGATTATTTTTTAATAAGAGCAACACTTCCAGAATAATCCAAGTTCCTGAATTTATGTCTTATACAGAATATCCAGCATCTGTTCTAGGGGAGAGGCGTAAATGGAACAGAAGAACCTTAAGAACTTTAGATCTTTTGGGCAGCGTCCAGAGTCGGAAAAGAGGAGGTACTTTTGATTATGTAGAACAGAGACGAAGTCTAGGACGCTGGAGAAACGACAGAAGAGGACGACAAAGTACTGAAAACACACTACTCATAAATGAGGGTTAGTGACTAACAGTTACGGCAATGTACAGAATTGAATTAATAACAGCTAGGGATTCAAGCTTGTAGCACATTACTCCGTTCCATTCCGTTTCATTCCGTTCTGTCCCGTTCCGATGACTGACGACAATGGATGGTCCAGCGCACATTGCTTCCGGCACTAAACATTTCAATCGGCACTGCTGAAATTTAAATTGGTGGCGACAAAATTGTCAATACAAATGAAGGAGGACTTGTACTGGCCTTCACTAGGTAATAAAATAGAAATTCGTAGGAAATTATGCATTCTTTACGCTCAGGCATGATGACAGTTAAGTCCAGAAGTCAAATGAAATATGTTCGCATCTGTAGATAGTATGGAAAAGGCATTGCGTGCAGATGCGTGACGGATTACTACGGCCGTCGACTAAAGCTTATAGCACACTACTTTGTTCCGTTCCATTTCTTCAAGTCACATCGCTGGCCGTCAAATTTCTGTTTAGATTAAAAGCACGTAAATTAGAGGAGGAGCGTATACTGCTCCTTGCCGACCCGTCGGCTGAAGGACGGGTGGCCGAGACAGAATCCTTCCAGTGAAAATCCGATCGCATCAGAAAAGTGTACGCTCCTGCCGTCATAGTCGATGGCCAACATCGTCCGTCATGCACCTGCGCACAACACCTTTCCCCAACTAAATAAAGTAGCAAACCTATTTCAGCTGCCTTCTTGGCTTAAATATCATCATGTAAGAGCGTAAACCATTAATAATACCTAATTTACTACGACTTTTTATTTCATTACCTACGTAATGTCACTACAAGTCCTTCTTCATTTGCATTGCCAATTTGGGTACGATCAAATTTAAAAGCTCAGCCAAGCTGACTTGAAATGGTTAGCGATGGAAGCAAGCTGCGTTGAACCATCCGGCGACATCAGTCGTTGGAACAGGACGGAGCGGAGCAGTGTGCGAGCAGTTGACTGGAGGTAGGTACACCTCTCCGATGCCATCAGTTTTGACTGAAAGGATTCTGCCTCGACAATGCTGTCTGTTAGCATTCGGGTCGTCATGGAACTGGACGGAGCACTGCACGCGGCACCTCTAATCTACATAATTTTAATCCAAACAGAAGCTTGACAGCCTGCGACCTGACGTGACGGAATGGAATGGGACGGAGGAGTGTTTTTGTCTAGGGACAAAATTTTCCTGTACTAATTGAAAACTATAAATAGTTGAGTAGCCTAACAGAATTAGTGGGGACCAACTAACCTGGAAGATAGTATTTACTTGATATATTGAGTCAATGACATTGTGTTACTAACTAAACGGCAGCTCAATGAAAAAGCTAATAAAATAATCGACTACGTAGCAAAATTTTGTGTTTATGTTTGGCAAAGCAATTGAAATTGTAGTTCACTACACCAAAAGTATGCAAGCAACTTAAATTCAAGTTACGGCTACTATTCACATTTCCATTATTATTCTTTTAGTTAACACAGTTTACGGCTATCTACAACATTCCAGATTGCACTGCTATTTACGGCACAGTGTACAGAAGAAATAAGTATAAGTATTGTGAAAACATTGCATGAAAAGTGAACTATATGACGAATTCAACCATTTTTAGTAACAGGCCCCCGAAGTTTGGGGTAAAAACTTAAACATTTTCTAAAACTTTCCACCTAAATATCCAAACCAATGCAGTTTCGTACATCATTCTTGCAAATACAGTACTTCATAATTTAACGTTATATAAAGTCCCACAACTTCAGGGAAGGGACCGTATCGAGAGGAGAGGGGAGAAGGTGGGTGAAACAAACATTACATCGTCAATTATTACAAGTAATTAAATGAGCTGGCCAACCCTTAATGACGGATTCTAGTAGACATCAAAACAAGAAAAACGGCCTTTGTCTGGAAAGCTTCCTTCGTGAAGAACCTCTTCAGTAAGTCTGTCCAGTTTTTCTGCAAAGAAGATTTTATGGCCCAAAAATGACCACCCAGCTACGACAGCAACCCAGCAACGACAGCACGTACAGTTGCATTTATTTTGCGTCTGTTGTAAAAAACAGCTGCTTATTTCGATGAACCATGCTAAAATCACAAAGCCAATGTCTCACTCGCAGAACAATTTTGCAACGAATTTGAGCAGTTGTAGACAACTTCAGATGTCTGAGCTTATTTACATGATGGATACTGCTCAGCATTAATCAGATGGTAGTTTTTCCCGTTCTCCTTTGGACCCAAAATGCACACAACACATTAAACAAAAAAAGGGGCACATTTGAATTTCTCCAAGAAATTTTAATCACGTTACGTATTAGCTTTACTGCTTCAAGAAGAGCATACATAAACCTACAAATTCATTGCTTCTGTAATAAAGATGATACCTAATTGGTATTGGTGGTCTGCATGGCAACGTAATGTTTGCCTCAATAATTAAAGCCCCAAACGGTTACGCCCTCTCCTTGTCCCATTCCCCGTTCTGCCCCTTCCGCAAAGCTGAGATGTCAAAATAACAGGAATTGTGCTGAAATTGCAAGAATGGTGTCCAAATTGCATTTTTTAAAACATGGGTGCAAGTTTATGGAAACTTTTCAACTTTTTATTCCGAACTTTGGGGGGAAGGTGGGGAAACTAAAAAAACTGGTTGATTTCTGGACTCACGTTTATGGAACTTTTTGGTCTTACTTTTCGTCATAGACTACATCTTCAACGTTTGTAGACCTTTCAGTTACACCCTGTATTATTCATTATTAAGAAATACTTCTCAGTGAAAGATTATACTAGTTTGTATTACATTTTACATTCATTATTCATATTAATAATAAAAATTTATTCACTATAAGTAGCACGAAACTCCTAGGAGTTTGCATGTGCTCACAAGACAAAACAAAAACACTACAATTCCTATGCATGACAATTACACAATGTGCAAACAGAATACAATTTCCTACGACGAGTAAAAATTAAAATTAAATTCATGTACATTTTAAAAATTAATAATAATGTTTTGAGTAGTAGTAATTGTGGGCTTGTAATTAAAATTATTAAAACTTGTACTGACAAGAATAAAAATACAACAGATCTCACATACTAACTGATATACTATGAAAAGAATAATAATAATAATTTTATTAGAATAATAATATTAATAATAATAATAATAAGCATAATACTTCTTTTACTCCAGTGTGCGTACACATATGGCACATGAAGTCTTAGAGATTGTTGTAATACGCTAAAAAAGGGAACATCACAACTTTTAATCGACTTAAATGACAATATAACAAAGGCATTGCATTTGGGGAAATATATTGGTGTAATACAAATAGATTTGCAAAAGACCTTTGATTCTTTTGATTTGTAAATTTTGCTTACCATAGGTATTCATGGAAAAATATTTAAAATTTTTAAGAGTTATAAAAATATTAGGAAGGCCACTGTCAAAATTGATGAAAAATTTAGTGATTTTTCAGAGATACGGTTTGGTATGTCACATGGTTTGGTTTTGGGACCAGTATTGTTTTTAATTTAAACAAATGATATTCATGAAATAATAGACATATCATACTCTACCATTTTGTGGATGATATGTTTTTAATTTCAATAAACGACATTAAAACAGAAATGATAAAACGTTAACAATTTGATGTTGACCTACTTAATTGTTGGTTAACTGAAAATGAAATGTACATTTGTGAAGATAAAACATTTTTTATGACAGTATGAAAAATGACAATACACAATTATTTAAGCATTATTGTACATGATGAAAATTGTATTGTTATGAATTCAGAAAAGACAGTAAGTGCTAACAGTGAAAAAAAATGTAAGAAATAGGAAATTAAACAAAATTCAAAATATTTGGACTGGACATTTGACATGCATTGGAATTAAAAAATGAAGCATAATATTGAATTATTGAATAAATTTCGAGGGGTTCTCTCTAAATTGTTTCAGGTGAATAATATCATGGATAAAAAAATCTCTATGATTTGTGGGTAGTAACTCATCCATGATATATTACTGAAATTTATGGTTTTGCCACTGATTACATGAAGAAAGATTACAAATGTCTAAAATAAAACTGTAAAAGTACTGTTTGTAATTAAGAATTAAAACCAATCATACCATAGCTGGAAAATAAAATTTTAAAAATTACAAACTACAAAATTATAACAAGGAATTACTTTGATAGCACAAATACACATTACATCGATGAGAAATGTGATAGTCATAAATAAACTTAAGCAACACAAGCACAGATTTATTAACAATATATAAGTTTGTTGCAACCGCAACCATAATGGGAAGGACCTGGCGGTCACTAACTGCCATCCGAAGTTAAAAGAAAAATTTTAATTTGTAAAGTTTAAAAGTTTAAAAGGAAGGGTTGATGGTATAGGGTTGGGGTCACGAATGCCTTATCACCAAGGTTAGACCTACCAGGGAAACAGTGGTCACCGATGTCCTCGCCAAACGTGAGGGACAAGTGAGGGGAAAAGCCGTACCATTGTCAATGTTTAAAGAAATTAAAAAAAAAATAAAATAAAATAAATGCATTGCAGTTTAAAGTCTGGCCTAAACCAATTGTCAATCATAATCAAGATAAAGTTAAAATTAAAACGTTCATCATATTAAAAAAGCCATGGTCACCATGAGAGACATGATCATGAACAAGCGGGCATTATTGGGCATACACCAGTCCAACAATCACCACCCAACTAGCAGGCTACAATATAATTGGGTCTTTTCAAAAATTTGGCAAAGTTAAACTCGTCAAGATGTCTGAAGCTGTTGACGGAGGCAGCCGCAACGATCTGCTCTGATAAAGCATTCCACACTGGGACCACCCTAATGGAAAAAAAGTTCTTCTGGCAATTAAGTCTGGCTGAGGGGAGAAGTAATTTGTAACTATGAGCCCTAGCCCTGCCCACGTGGCTAAGGTCAAAGAATGGTAAATCTATTTCCAGAAAAAGCCGCGTAGAATTTTAAATATCAAAATTCGGTCAGCCGTGAGTGGGCACAGTTCAAGGGAGCGGAGACACTCCAAACACATATAATAATATTGTTCAACAGGGGTGCAATAAATATGGATCAACAAGAAGATATCAATATATACGGAAATTCTTTACAAGCTTTCCCAATGAACTATTGGTATGCAATATGAGTAGAAATTGAAATTAAAGCAATTTATGTTAAATGAAGTAAGTTGAAATATGTATTCTTTTTAGAACCTTAATGTGAAATGGAATCGATTGTCTGTATTATTAATTTTTTTCTTATATTGTATGCTCATGCAAGGTTTCTAAACTTCGAGCAAGTTGTTTGCAATAAATTATTATTATTGTTATTAGTTTTCGCAAAATATCTGTGTGCCGAAAAGAATCCAGTGGTGGTGCAATATTGATCTACCTTAGAAATTGTAAATATGTTAATATCAATCAAAACATACAAAAGCTAGATACAAATCATTTGATCGATGTTGGATTTTCCTGCAAAAATGAAGTGTTTAACCTGGTTGTAGTGTACCGGAAACCTTCCTCAATCAGGACTAACTTTCTGAAAAAACTAAAAATATTACTTACTGAAATGGAATCATACGAAAAAAAATATAATAATGTAGGGTGATTTGAATTTTAAAAACCTGAAGAGTACAACAGTTTGACAAATCTGAAAATAAAAATGTCGAAGATCTAGAAAATCTAATCCCTTACAAAAATAATTGGTCGCGAACAAGTCATTTTCAGGTCGTCAACAGGGAACAGAGGTCTCCAATAGGTCTTAAACATATTCTTTAACGTTAATAGAAGACTACAAAAAACGTAAAAATTATGTGAATAATTCTGAAAATGAAACAAGAATTTTATGGAAATTATTTTAAGAAGCATGAAAAAAGATAGTCACAAAATTTGGCAGAAAATTAATCTTTTGAGTAGAAAAAGAATAGAGATAATGAAATTTCGCTAAGTTCCGCTAAATATTTATGCCATAAATGTAGAAAAAAATGCTATTTAAAACAAAAACATAAAGAACATATTATGCAAATTAATAACTTCAGAACAATGAGTAATTTAAAAGCTTCAACTACTGACAATGAAGATGTATTTTAATGTCAAAATAAATTAATGCAATTATTTATACTGGAATTTGGGCAGATAATTAAAAAACAAGTTCTTAGGCAAGTTCACAAATAGGTATCAAACAAATCCTCATAATTATAGACCATTGTCAGTATTGAATAAGATTGTTGAAAATGTTTTGCAATAGTAATTTAAAAAATTTAAAATAAATTCTGTAAAATAAAAAAATTTCAATTTGCATATGAGTGAGGAATTGGAACTATGGATGCTCCTCACAACATCAATAATAACATCACACGAGCATTAAATGTTGGTAAACTTGTTGGCACCATAGCGATCTATCGTCAGAAGACATTTGATACTTTAGGTAAAAGCGTTATTTTGGACAACTCAACAAGCATGGTACATGAGGGATAATTAAACATTTTAAATATTTACCTAGCAAATCGAAAATGTTGTGTTAAAACTGACAATCATTACCGTGACTGGAAATATATTCAATTTTGTGTTCCCCAAGGTTCACTTTTAGGTCCACTGTTGTTTCTTATTTATATACACGGTATTCAAGAATTCGCAATGTATACACAATTAGATAAGTACTAAACTGAAGAAACTATTATTGGAAGATCTAGTAATGACCATAAGCCAACATGCTTGCTTAATGTGTGGTACAACTTTATTGTGTTTGATTGAATGCATACAAACTATCTAAACCAAAATGGTTAACATATTATGTAATAATAGTCAGTTCAGCAAAAGTGCAGCAATAATATTTACTGAACAAAATATCTTTACATTTAGGCATTTTATGAAATACGCAATTCCAATGCAAAATTATGATAAATCGGATTTTAAAATAGTAACCGCCCTCAAGAATCGTCTTCAAGAAACATTAATAACTGGCTTTTTGTACCAACATGTTACAATTTGTATGGTAAAAGAAATCATGCATATATAATACCACATATATGAATTACCCCGAGCTAAGAAAAATAAATAATAAATATAAAGTTATAAAAGAAATTAAAAATTGGATCCTTGATCCTAAATACTAAAATAGTTTAATGCTGATTGTAGTTTTGCAAAATACATGTTTACTACTGCAAATATTTTTACTCTTTGTGTTACTTTGTTTTCTAAACATCTAATGTATTTTTTAATAATTTGTCATCTGTACCCTTGCACACACAAATTCTTATATACTTCGTGCAATTTTGTATCCCCTTTAAATTAAATTATTATATACATCATTTGCATCCAATCGAGTCACTACACGAACTATGCATCAAAGCAGAAAAACAGAACAATTACTGCTTAAAATGGCAGAAATTGGTAACATGGATGCGACAGAAGGAAACATGACTAACTTGATGAGTATTTCAAGACACACTATGGCAAAATTGGATGTGTAATTAGTGGAGATTGCTTAGCTGAAATTATGAATTGGTGATTAAATTGAGGGTGGAGAAGGAGCTGTACACAAATGACGTCACGAAGTGTTAAAGAAGATCACAAATGACGAAGCACATGATGAGAACAAACAAAATCGTAAATGACGACATTTGTGCGCAAGTGATTGTATAGATTGAGTGTACAGGTAAATTGGCTCGGTGCAAATGTCAGTTAAGATGAATGTGAGATATCAGGAATGTGAAAATGTGATAAAGGGGAACAAAGGGGAGTTCATAAATTACTAACTGCAAAGGAAGACACCACTATGCATGTGCTGGACTGGCAACAACTACAGTAAAGACAATGGAAAAAAGATTGGAAATGCAGATTGGAAATCCAGATTGGTGCAGAAAAGGAAGAACAAAATCGAACACAAAATGATGCTGGTGATACAGAAAACGTGGGAGAGAAAGAAAATCTCGAATATGACCAAACCAAAACAGAAAATAGAAAGGGAAAGAGAAGAACAAGCGTATGAACTGACTAAATAGTCGCAACCAATCTTCTGTACAATTCTGCCACTTCAAATGTTGAGACGCACACCTCTATCACGCACTGCAGCTGATCTCTGTTATATAATCTAAAAGCAGTAATCATCACATATGCGGGTTAAATATAAGTTAGCTTAGGCCTATTTTACATTTTTGGCGTAATTGTCAGCTTTTAGGCTTAATTTACCTGTAAGTAGCAGCAAACAGAGAATTGGATCGTACGGCAAGCCTATTCATATTTAATACACGGTGTGCCTCCATCTAGTATTACAACGCAATGCGCAATGTAGCATATATAGATCAGTGGTATTAGGGAAGTGACGGTGAGATACAATAGACGTTTTAATATGCTGTTGATTCAGCCAGCAATGACTCGTAGCAACTTGAAGTTGCCATAGGAACGTGATTTTAGGCCTAATTTTATTAACTGAAGTTTTGCTATTTCTTAGTATCAGATAGGCCTAATGGAGAATTTGCTTTGCAGATAAGCCTATTCATTCATGCAACAAACGACGAGACTATTTTAAACGATGCTAAAATCCTTTAGTATTTTCGGCTATGTGTCGTACATAGGATTTCAATTCGACGATCAAATGTTATTATATCATTCAGTTATGTCGAAGAAGCCTATTAGCTATAAGGAAGCAACAGTAGTGGTAACAGGCGATTTGCTGACATACCCCACGCGTGACCTTTGACCTTTTGACCGGAAGTGACGTTATACCGGACGTGACATCACTCCGGAAGTGACGTCACACTGGAAACGACGTCATCCAAGATGGCGGCAGCCATGCGTACCGGATGTGTCGTCATCCAAAATGGCGCACTTTTTTTTTAGTTTTCGTCTATCTGGAGGAGGGTGGAATAAGTGGTTTTTGCTACATTTTAGCTTTTTGTCAATCTGGAGGAGGGTGGAAAAGTGCTTTTTGCTACATTTTAGCTTTTCGTCAATCTGGAGGAGGGTGGAAAAAGTGCTTTTTGCTACATTTTTGTGACCATTTGATACATCCTAGTGTGGACCGAAAGCGACGTCATTTTCTTTCATTATGGCGGCGCCCACGAAGTCTGGCCATTTTCCAACATGGTGGCACCTGTGTAAATCGGAAGTGACGTCAAGTATCTGTGAAAAATGCCGCCATTTTGAATGACGTAACTACCTGTCTCCAGTAAACGTACACTAATGTTTTCCTGTAATGTTTCAGAGACTATAGTTTTTACCATACTCTTTAATCCGTGTGTAACTTACTATTGTATTAAAAATGTCTTCTTATATATTTCTTATTTATATATGCATATAGTGGATGAATACAGTAGGAAGGTTTCACATGGAGTAAACAGTAAGGTAAGACTGTAATAATCTGGAACTATACAGAAAAGTTTATTTGTGCTCCTTTGCTGTTTTGACTTTGGATCAGTTAAAAAAGGATATTCTCCTGCCTATATTCTATGATCCCGCAAAAAATAAATAGCTATGATACATCCATTTGTTGGAAAAAACTAACACGAAGGTATATGGATTTAAAATTCTTACCTTATAACAAGGGGGTACAGCGACTATCTAGTCGCACTGGTCTTCTGTACAGTTCCTCCACTTCCAATGTTGAGCCGCACACCTCTATCATGCAATACAACAGCTAGCTCTATTATATAATCTAGAAACAGTAACCATCAGAATTGCCCGTTACAAATGTTACATAATTGTCAGCGTTTAGGCCTAATTTACAACTTTAATTACGTAAGTAGCAACTAACGGAGATTTGAATTGTATACTGTAAGCCTATTCTTTGTGCAACACGGTATGCCGCCGCGCATACAGTTACAGTGTTACAACGTAATGCGCAACGTAGCCTAATATACATCAGTGGTAGTAGGGAAAGGATAGGAGAAACACTGCAGCATCGACTCGTAGCAACTATTGACGTTGCCATGGTGGCGTGATTTTAGATCTAATTTTTTTAACGGCAGTTTTAGTTTCGTAAGTAACAGATAGGCCTAATGGAGAATTTGGTTCGATAGTAAGCCTATTCCATTCATGCAACAATACGACAAGACTCTTTTAAAAGAAGCTAAAATGTTTTTGTTTTTACGGCTGTGCTAAAGTAAATCTTTAGGATTTCAATTCGATGATGAAATGTTATTATTTAATTTTGTTACGTCGAAGAAGTCTATTAGCTATAAGGAGGCAACGATGTTTTAATTTGCCATGTTATTTAACTAAATTTTGACACTGAATCGAACGTTGTAAACAGTGGTCGTCAATTTCTGGTACCGTTGCGAAGTTGAAAAAAGCGACGGATGGACGGACGGATGGACAAATTCGTTGCAATAGTCTTCTCAGCCGGTACGGCTGTACAGAAGACTAAAACCACACTGTTTGTCGTGTCTGTGCGTTGTCTGTCACTTGGTGATTACTTCACAAGTGGTGTAAGTCCACTTTTAAAAAAGGAGTTTGGCACATTTCTCGAATTGTAATATGTGTTTCTAATAGTTCATAAGTGGTGTATCTCCTAGGTTCAGTTTTTTTAGCTGGTAGATGGCTGCTATTTTCTTGTGCACTAAACGAAAATGTTTCCAAGTGAGGAACACAGATGGTTCAAGTCACTGAAGGAAATTAAATTTTGCTAAGTCCAATTGATGCCTATACTAAAATCTAAACTTACAGAGATAGACGTTTGGTGTTAAATGGAAAGTTTCTAAGAACTACTTACAGAGTCCAGAAATTTAATAAACAAATTTTCGATTTTTTGTTGGAAATCTTGTTTGCCAAGTCCAACGAGGTCATTTTTTTTTCTAAGTGCCCACTTACTCTATATAGGGCTAAAGGTTACAGAGTTAGATGGGTGGTGTCAAAGGGAAAGTTAGTTTAACCTTAATTATGTCAAAATGAACTTAAATGGATTTAACAACATTTGTGAACTTCCTGCCTCACTTAAGAATGCAGTAAACAGATTTCGAAGTGTTTTCCTCTTATGATGTTGCACTGATAAGAATTAAAAATGAATAGGTCAGTTCTTTTTTTCTCTCTTCTTTCAAAACCAGGAAGTAACGCGACCTTTTTGGTTTCCAGCATTTTTAATGGAAATGTACTTGGCTGACTGGTAGAACAAATAAAATTGAGAAAATTCATTTTCCCGATAAAAATAATCGTTTGATAGCGTTGGATTTTTTTTATCCTTTTAGTCTTCTGTACGCCGTAACCGGCGAGAAGACTATTCCAACGACTTTGTCCGTCCGTCCGTCCGTCGCTTTTTTCAACTTCGCAACAGTACCAGATATTGACGACCATTGTTTACACCGTCCATTGTTTACAACGTCCATTGTTTAATAGACTGCTTCGACGCGTACATTGTTTACAACGTCCATTGTTTACAACGTCCATTGTTTAATAGACTGCTTCGCGTAGCTAAATTAATTAATAACAGCAGTTGTAGTCCATGATAGAGGTGTGCGCCTCAACATTGGAAGTGGAGGGGGGGGGAGATGAGGCTTAATGGCGCGTCGACAGCTTGGTCATTAGCGCCAACCTCAGTCACAGTGCAGTGGTCCGGGTTGCCACTGCACCACACATTACAGAGATATTATTCAAACCCCTAATCTAAATCTTGTCATACAGCTGTACCTCCTGCAAAAATTGAAAAACACCGGACAGGAGGACAGCCTTATCGCCCAATTGACGCACAATGTCATGCGGAAGATGGAAACGACGACGAAAACCATCAAGATGGCAACAATCAACAAGGAAGTGGAGGAAGTGGAGGAACTGTACAGAAGACCGGTGCGACTAGGCAGACGCTGTACCTGCTTGTTTTGAGTAGCGCGTGTGTGAACGGAAATGGACTCAACCAATCTGTGATAGAAATGTAAAATTGTCATTTCGTCTGAATTAAAACCGTAGTTTGATTTTATTAATTATTTCAGTGGAACATTAAATGCACTCCAACAGGATTAAAATAAATACGGATGGAACCCTATTTCCACTGCCTTTTGGACTTACTATTTTTTAAATTTTAATTTAAGTTTAAAATTAATTTAAATTAAAGAAACCGTTTTAAAAATTTTTTTTTATAAAAAATATACTTTAATCCATTTTTTCCTACACATAAGATATTTTCCCCAAAAAACTACTAGCCTTAACTTCATACTTAATTTTGCATCTGATGAGCAGTTGGTAATATTACAAAACACTTTATTCATGACAAAAAAATAAATATATTACCACTGCTGTTACAAGCACAAAAAAAGTATAAAGGGACAGCACCCTAACAGGATTCCCTCCCCCCTCCCACCATTCCTTCATGGTGTTGTAGCCTCCTCCAGATGACCAAATTGGTGAGGCCATTTGAGTGTGGAATTTCTGAAACCTCACTGAGTTTCTCACTCAAAACCTCCAATGTATACCTTTTTTAATTAGGTCAAGGACAAATTGCTCCTCCCACCTTCACTTGATTGGCTAAAGTACGCCCCTCCCCCTTCACCTGATTGGGGAAAATTAAGAAAACAACCCCTTGAATTTGTTGTACACAGGATGACCTGGACTGTAAACATTACATTTTATTACATTTTGTTTACTGTAATGTAATAAGAAATTAAAGCAAGTTAAATTCTGTTCAATTGGTAGTTATTATTACCGTCAGTTTCAAACTGCCCTTGTGAGTTTTCTTATAGCCCAAAAGGAACATGCTTTGAAACATTCTGAACCTGAATTGTTTAGCTTAGATACAAAATTTCCAAAATCTACACTAATTTTCATGGCCTCACCAAAATTGGTCAGTTGGTGGAGGCTACATGACAATAAAGGGATGGGGGAGGTGGGGAAGGAATTCTGTCAGGGTGCTGTAACTTTATACTTTTTTTTGAAAGTAGTAATGTATTAATTTGTAGTAATATATTTGTAGTGTAGTAATTTGAGTAGTAATGTATTTTTTTTTTGAAAAAATCATGAATAAAATGTTTTGAAATATTATCAACTCTTCATCAGATATGGAAATTTAAGTATAAAGTTAAGGCACGTAGTTTTTAATATTTTTTGGGAAAGTAGTTTATGTGTAGGATAAAATGGGTTAAAATATTTTTGTTTCAAAATCAATTCTTTAAAGTTTGTCAATTAATTAATTCAAATTAATTACTCCAAATTTCAAAATTAATGGCTTAAAAAATGACTCTTAGTCAAGCAACTATTTCGGAAAAAACAAACAATTCAAAGGTTTTATTCGTTTGCCTAAAATGTCTGTAGACCTTCCTATTCTACATACTAAAAGTCCCCTAGGGTGGGGGTAGGGGCTGGGAAGCAGCCACCTTTTTGGATTTTAGTTTCCAATTGTAGATTTTTCCTAAATAACTCGACATCTCTCAACATTTTATTTACTGTAATGTAATAAGAAATTGAAGCAAGTTAAATTCTGCTCGATTGGTAGTTATTATTACCTTCAGTTTCAAACTGCCCTTGTGAGTTTTCTCATAGCCCAAAATGAACATGCTTAGAAAAGGTGGAAATCTGTTTTTTTTTCATCATTCTTAACCTGAATTGTTTAGCTTAGATACAAAATAAAAAATATAAACATTTCAATACCACTTTGAAATTGAAACTAGCCACTATGACAAATATAGCTACACATTTAAATGAGTGCATGACAGTCCCTATCTAAGATAAACAAATTCGGCCAGGATTGATGAAAAGAACAGATATCCACCTTTCAGAATATCCTAAGCATATCCATTTCTGACTTTTAGAAAGCTTGTAAGAGCACTTGGTGACAATGAAAATCACCAAAACAAAAAACAATTTTGACGACACACCATTACAACTTCACCTTTAAACAGGTGTAGGATGGTCCCTATCTAAGCTAGAAAATTTAGGTTAGGACTGAATAGTTCCCCCCTTTCAGGATATCCTAAAAACCAAAAAAAATTGGGTACTAAAATCCAAGATGGTGCTTGTTTTCCGTCCGCAGGCGCATCAACTTCCACATTTTCCCTTCTTTGAACGTCATTTTCTCGAAAACGATGAGAGATAGACAAAAAAAATATATCACTTGTTTGTACAGAATTTAACTGACTTCAGTTTCCTATCAGATTATATTTTACAAATTGTTGATACATGTTGAGTTATTTAGTGAAAAACCGACAAGTGGGAACTAAATCCAAGATGGCAGCTGGTTCCCAGCTCCACCCTAGGGGACTTTTGTAGTTTGTTAACTGGAAGGTCTAACAGATTTTTTTATTTATTTATGGTTTAAAAAAAGAAGGAATGGATTCCTTTTCCATCATTCTCTCCGGCAAAGACTCTGATTTGAGAATTAATCTAAACACTCCCATTCATTTAAATCCTGAAAAAAAATACGAATTGGCTTTATTTAATTTAGACACTTACGACAGTATACACAAAATAACTTCAAAAAATAACGAAATTCAATATACGGCAGATGCTGGTGCAACCTGGAAAAAAATTGACTGTCACTCCCGGGGCTTTTGAAATTGAAGATTTAAATAAATTTATCAAATCAGCGATAGAGGCAAATGGCCACAGCAAAGGAGCAATTTCTATTCTTCCAAATCTAAACATTTTAAGAACCGACTTGTTAATTACCGATCTAAACTACAGAATATCCTTTTCCAGCAACAAGAGATTAGCTCGTGTCTTGGGCTTTGAATTAGGGAATTATTTAAAAATCCAAGAGAGCCAAAATACTGTAGACATTATGCTCGTCAATACAATCTTCGTACACACTGATATCATAGGCAATTCTTATCTGAACAATGATACCCAGTCAACTTTGTACTACTTTTATCCAAATTTCCCTCCCGGTTTTAAAATCATAGAGTGTTCTCATAATTTAATGTCTCTCCCAGTTACTCCTAACTTGATCAGAAACATACGAATCTGGCTCATATCACAGACCAACTAGCCGTTGGATATGAATGGAGAAACATTGACGGTGAGACTTCATTTGAGATCTACAACTTTAAAAAAGGAGAAAAAATGCCTTTGGAAAAAAAGGGAAAATTCTTAATTTTATTAATAATAAAAGAACAAATAGTTTGACACCAAGAAACAAAGCTTTCATTAAATTTATAACGACACCAAGAAACTGAGCGTAGTAGAAGAATACTAAAAAATTAAAGAACTTCTGCTGTACAATTCGTAAGTCGAATCTTACAGCTACCACGAATACAACCCTATTGTTGGCACGAACCTCAACAATGTAAATTCAGAAATCCGTATACCCGTCGAAAACCAAGATTTGTTTCTGCACGTGGCCAACAGTTACCTCCTGATTAAAGGGAGATTGCTGAAAGACGATGACTCGGCATATGCGGACGCCGATGTTGTCAGTCTGATTAATAATACTCCCATGTTCCTGTTTTCTAACATAAAATACCATCTAGGTGATAAGGAAGTGGATGAGTTAAATTATCCGGGATTCGGGATCTTAATTAAGGGATGGCTTACCTATGGATTGGCGGAACAACTGGCTTTGCTCAGCCAGTGCTGAGCAATGGATAGTGCTCCTTCTGTCGATTCTGAACTAACCAACAACTTGGGTCTCAAACAGTGGCACGCATCCATCATCGTTGAAACAACGCCCAAGGGAAGCTTTACCTTCGCTATCCCATTGAAACACGTCATGGGATTTTTCGAAAATTATGATAAGCATATTTACGGTACTAAACACGTGCTCACGATCATGCGAGCGAGCGATACGAACGCCATCTTCAAAGCCGCAGCAACAGCCAATGACAAAGTTGTTCTGAATACCATCAGTTGGCACATAACACATGTCACTGCTCCGGACGAGCAAAAACTTAAACTCTACAATCTCATCGACCATAGAGTGACCGTGGATTTAGGATTTAGGCACTGGCACTATACAGCTGCGAACTCCCTCTAAATACCAACTTTACCTGGTGTTTGCTGACTACTGCCGCGGTTGAGAAACCTAGATGGATAGTTCTAGCTTTTCAAACTAACAGGCAGGATTCTTTTTTAAAAACCCGGTCGTGTTCGACCACTGTAGTCTGCAAGATGCCCACGTCCGAACGTTTTCCATTTCTCGATCTAAATACTAATTTTGCTACTGGAGAGTACGTCGGTCTGTACAGGATGGCACAGCAATTCAGGCAGCTGTGTTACGACACCAACGACTTGAGTTTCGACTTGCTGCAGTTCAAAAAGGCCTATCCTCTCGTGGTGTTGGTTGGTTCAAAACAGTCCGAGTTGCTTTAATCGGGAATCGTGGATGTTCCAGTCAAACTGAAGTTTAGAGCAGCTGTTCCAGCTAATACTACCTGTCACGCACTACTCATTGGTGACAGGAAAATGAATCTAAAGTTGGATAGAGGCAAAGTGGAAGTTGTTTATTAAATAATAAAAAAAAGCAAATGGCGCTCAAAACAGGATCTCGAAAAAAGAATGGTGGCTTTTTGTCGTTAGCATTGCTGGGACCCATTTTAGCCGGCATTGGAGATTTGGCAGGACGAAATGCGGGGGTGGTATCTGCCATAAAAAAGGCACAAATTGATGCACAAATTTTAGGTGAACTCGTGCGACATCACAAGTAAGTTGAGGGTTCCGGGTTGAAGAAGAAGAGAAAAACCAAACAAAAAATCGAAGCAAAAAAAATTGTCCCGTCTTTATTTAAAGCCACCCAACGTTTAATTTACTTTCATAAACCTTTAACGAACTTTGACTTAACTGCATTGGCTAGAGTAATGAAAATTCCAAAATTTAGAGTACTATTACTAAAAACACACTTCCCTTAAATCTTTGGCCTACTGGTGAAAACGGAATCTTAAACTTAGAAGATATCCATGATGTAGACGGGAGTCACTGGGTCGCCCCTTCCACCATTGCGGGTGAACCTTGTTATTTCGATAGTTTTGGCAATATGGGTCCTCCCCAGTCCGTGGTGAACTACTTGGGACCGGGAATTAAATACAATTACGAATGCGTACAAAACTTTGACCAGATTTGGTGCAGACACTTTTGTTTCTTCTTCATAAATAACTTCTCTAAGATTAGTAATTATGAAGCTGTTTTAGACAGGATGAAATGAGTTAAAAAGTTACGTGCAAATCTAACTGAAAAGAAATGTCTTCTGTTTGAAAATCTTCGAGTTACTGTACTGCAATGGCCTAATTTTTTTCTATTTCGTAAGGAGTGTCAAAAATGGTGGTTGTTTAATGCTCGCCCTTTATTTTAGTAATCTAAAAGGTTTTCGTTCCTGCTGTACATTTAGCAACCAATTGTATGCTCGGATCACTGCAGTATAAAATTGCTTTACGAATTAAACCAGAACTTGTACTTATGAAGCTTGAAAACGGTCCTGAATTTACGAATCAGTCGACTTCTTTTGCCAATGGGCTTTTCATGCAGAAAATGATTATCGTAAAACAATTTTCATGCACAAATTTTTTCGTAGCTGCATCACTTGGTAAAGTTGGTTCACTTAGATTTCTAATTGGTTTGTTCGCGGTGTTGAAGTATGCCTTCTGGTCGTCTTGTATCAAGCAATTCCCGGCGATGTAAACCTTAGAAGCAGCGTCACTAGGGAAAGTAGGTTCACTTAGATTTCTAATCAACTTGTTCATAGCGTTGAAGTATATTTTCTGATCATCTTGTAATAAACAATTCCTGTAGACATACACTTTTGTTGCCGCGTCAGCAGCATGCTGTGGGAAAGATATGGCCTTAACTTGCTTTTTCTTCGTATAAAAATTCCCGTCAGCCCCATCTACGTGCAAAGTATTTTTTTTCAATGCTAGAAATGGTGGAAGCCAACTCTTCGGCGAGAAGTATAATTAATTACTCGAGGCGATTCTGTTTTAAGTTTTTGAATGTCCGTTGTTAGTAGACCAATCTGAAAATAATTGACGGCGTGTTCAGATTCGATAGCGGCTCCTACTTTAGTTAAACGTTTGCTTTGCATAATTATCATTGTCGCATTTGGGGTTAAAACAAACCCTAGTCCCGGCTGTTCTCTCGGACCGACTCCTGTCACTTCAACCCCCTCGTCCTTTTCAATCCTTGTCCAAATTTATTGACTGACATCTTTTTATAATACTTCAGATTTCAAAACTGTGATTCCCCTTCGATACAGCTTTTTCTCAATACATAATAAAAGGAAAAACCATAATAGATATAATAAAAGGACCAACCATAATATATATAATAAAAGGAATAACCTCAAAATCAATAATAATCACACAAAAAATGTCTCAACCATCCTGGCAAACAAATCTTTCAAATCTCTTACAAAAAAACTTGCTGAAAATTAAAAACGAGAAAGGAACCAAAATTAACAATGGTGTAAAGTTTTCCTTGTTTCTTTCCATACAGCTTAAAGATTTAAGGGGTTCGGGGAACCCATTTCAGACGAAAAATCTAAATATAAAGGTTGGATTTCACCCAGCGACCCTGAAACTCAAAAAGTGCTGAAAAGTCTTACGCGATACATCTGTAAAAAACTAGAGGTCCAGTTTGACGAGGATAAACCCGTATCCATGACTATTTTTAATTATTCAAATTATATGCATACGGCTTACCCTTGCTATCCCTCTTGTGAAAAAGTAAATACTGATGATGACAACAAACCGCTCTGTCTTAGAACTTGGGTGTACGAGAATATTCACAAAACTTAAGGAAAACTTTAACAAAAATGTTATTGACAAACGCTGCTTTAACTTGCCATCTTACAATGCTTTAAACTTGATAGAAGTTACTGGAAAAATTACACCAGTGTGCGTCACCGATGATTCTCCCAGCAACGTGAAATTATGGTGCAATGTAGATTTTGGAGTGGCTATTACGAAATTCCCAATGACAAATTTTCCGATGAAGACTTTATGGGTTTGGTAAATGTGTAAATATATTTTAAAAATGTGTAAATAAAAAAAAGCTATGGAAATTAAAAATTATGACTTTTTTGTGCCTAAAAAGAACCTAAAAATCATCCATTTCTACCTTCGAATATCGGATGTTTAATTATACGGCCTGCAAATTGCGGAAAAACTAATTTAATGTTTAATTTCATCTGTAATGAAAGATGGCTCGACTATGACCGGTTATTTATTTACAGTAAAACTTTATGCCAGCCTAAATACAAAGCTTTGCAGTCTATATTTGCTAAAATTTAGGAAAAAGTAGAACGGGATGTCACATTTTTTCACGATTTACAAATAGATTTAATCCGCCCAAAGACCTGGACCCAAAGTTTCGAAAAAAACATAGAAAGTTTCTTTGCCCAAGGCCGTCATTCAAATGTTAATGTTTTTTATTGCAGTCAGTCCTACACAAGAATTCCAAAACAAGTGGTCAGAGATAATGCAAATGTATTAATCCTTTTCCTTGTGATGAGTTGAATAAAAAAACATGTGTATGATAATCATGTTGGTCCTGACATGGAATATTCAGACTTTAAAACATTGTGTAAAAATTGTTGGAAAAGCCTAAAACTACTAAACGGTTGTTGAAGAAACCCAAATTTGCTGTAGGAATTAAAGTCGGATTTCTGAAGTTAAGAAAATTTTCCATTAGGGGTATTTGCAAAATTTTACTAACGAAGTTTTCACGATTCGTAAACACAAAAAATTCAACATGTTACTTATCTTCTAAAAGACGAGTCGGGTGTACTGGTTATAGGCAGTTTTTTATGAACCAGAACTTCAAAAAACTCTATTTCCTGATTTGTTTTTAGTAGAAAAAGTATTACATAAGAAGAAAGGAAAAGATGGGAAAATGCAATACTTTGTTAAATGGAAGGGATATGACACCAAGTATAACAGCTGGACAGATTATATTAGCAGTCTTAAATATATGTTGACTTTTCATTTTTTCACGTAAAACTTTTCAATGCAATCAACCATATTATTATATTTTTTTTTACTTCTTATTTTTTCTTCCTTAATATTATAAAAGGATAAATTTTTAGTTTTATTTCACAATGGAAAAGACATCATTCACCTGCGTTTACTGCGGGGGTATTTCCTCCTCGCAAGCCGAGCTCTGGAACCACCTACAGTTCCATCGCCCATTTAATGTGGAAAAATGCACTTGGTTTCACGACTAGCTACCCGACACACTCAAGAGTTTACCGCCCATATCTATGGATAAAGGATTGGGTCACCGACAATACGAAATCCCTTTAGTGGGTGAATGGGTCTTCGGCGATTCGTTTTAATTTCTCCTATCTATATGCACAGCACTACAAGCGATGCTAGAAGTTTGTTTACGCCAGCTGGTAAACTGTAAAGTCCAACTCACCTTGGGTATACAATTTACTAGGGACGACGCTTCTATTAAAGCGGGATTCTGGTCGAGATATTAAAAAATACATAATACCAACGACATTCCTCCCCTGTTTGAAGAGGCATTTGCAAAAATCCAAGGATCCATCAATGCTTTCGCCAAACGGGGCAGCGGTTGTGTTATATCCCACGTCCATAACCTAATAATCAGAGTGTCAAAGTATAAACCATTACGAGCATCTACGTGCATCCCTCTTCCAAAAGAACTTGCTGGCAAGAATAAGGAGGAGGTGAACATTCAAAATTTAAACGATCAGAAATGCCTTCTGTATTCCGTCCTGGCCGCGGTTCTACAGTTGGACAGCGTCAACCCAGAAGATTACCACGAATCGAAGATATGCTCGAAACTTCCATGCTGTCTTATCCTACTTTTTAGGAAAAATGCAAGCACTGGAACAAAATATGTTTACATGTGCACTTTGGGCTTCTCCTGTTCAACATACTATGTCTTATCCAACTATCATCGGCAAAATTAACAAGTTTGAAAAGATATACGATCTTATCATCGGTTATAGCTGCGAAGAGAAGTTACACCCGCTTCGAATTTCTAAAAACTTGGACGTACTACCAATCGATCTTCTATATCTGTACGAAGACGAGGATGATTCAGAAACTCTAAACACCCATTATTGTGCCATTACAGACGTAGCTGCTTTCCCGCGATATCGAAGTTCTGGTTTCCACGCCAAGTTTTATTGCAGGAACTGTTTTGCCGGTTTTGGAAAGGAATGGATGCTGCTAGCTCATAGGAAAGAATGCGTCAAAATTAATCCAATACAAGCTCTTAGATTCAAGAAGCCAGGAGAAAACTCTCTGGTATTCAAGCACTTTAACCGTAAAAAACCCTTCCCCCACATCATATATACCGACTTTGAATGCCTCCTTCGTCCCATCCAAACCGCTCATGACTCTTCGACAAGTTTAACCACCCATATCTATAAACACCTTCCTCGTAGTTTCGGCTACGTTCTATTGGGACACGACGGGAAGATTATGCGTCTCAAGTATTACTTGAGAGAAGACGCTGTCGACGTGTTTTATAAATGTATGTAAGAAGAAGCACAATATTATGCGAACCTGCTGAAAAATCCAAAACCCCTCCACCTCAGCCCATCCGAAGAAACAGATTTCAAGAATGGCGGTTTGTCATTATTGCAAGGAAGCCTTCAAGAAGTGCATTGAGAAATTAAATATCGACGGGTAATTTAAAGTACGGATCGTCGACAGTAAGGTGAGGGATCATTGCCACCTCAGTGGGAAATACAGAGGAGCTGCTCATCTAAACAGCAACTTATCTGCTCAAGAACGAAAAACCGTTCCCTTCGTGTTACATGGCTTGGAAGGGTACGATATGAACCTCCTAGTATCCGCAGTGTACAAGTATCCGGGAAAAGTAGATGTTTTTTTTTCCACGCAATGACGAGAGGTTTCAGACCATAACCATTAAGGATCACGTCAGTAAGATCAATCTTTGTTTTATAGATAGCCTCAATTTCTTAAACGCTTCTCTGGATACTCTAGTAAAAAATCGAAGAAAACACAATAACGGTTTCCCCATCTTCGAGGCAGCTTTAGCCTCTGGATTGAAATCTAATTGGTTTTTGGAGAACACCACGAGGTTACATGCACTGAAACTATTAACCCAGAAGGGTGTTTATCCGTACGAATACATAAGCGACATGTATGTTTTCGACGAGGAACATCTACCATAGAGGCACTTGTTCTACTCTCGATTGAAAGACAAGATGTTGACGGGAGACGAGTACGTGCGAGCGCTAAACCTCTGGCTGAGAATGAAATCGAAGGTATTCCGTACTTACCAGGAGATCTACCAAATGAAGGGCGTTTTCCTGCTCGCTGATGTTTTTGAAGATTTCCGAAAATTGTGCCTCGAAAACAACAAGCTGGATCCCTCTCATTACATCTCCACTCCAGGATTCAGCTGGGCAGGCTCTCCTTAGGATGCAGGATATAGATTTCGAGCACTCATTTGGGGCATAATCTCATATCTTCCTGCACCAGAGGCGGAGTTTTGTTTATTGGAAAGAGACATTCGAAAGCTAATATCAAATACCTGCTTCTTTATGTCCCTAGTAAACCCTCCGTATACATAGTGGATTTGGACATGAACAACCTCTACGGTGTCGCCATGTGCGCTCATCTCCCATACGTTAGGTTCTGCTACCTAATCAGGAAGGAGATCAGAGCTTTGGACATAGACACCGTACCGGACGATGCTGACGTGGGATATATAATGGAAGTGGATCTCGAGTACACAAGAGAGTTGCACGACTCGCACAACGATTATCCACTAGCTCCGGAGAAGATCGACATTCTAAAGGAGCTGATTTCCCCTATTCTTTAAATCTGTCGGAAATTTTAAACCACAAGATCGAGTCGTCATCCAACACCAACTAGTGGATAACTCGTTTCGTCAAACCTTCTGCACAAGAAGAAGTACATCCTTCACTACAGGAACTTGCAATACTACTGCCGGCATCAACTAGTTCTTCGTTCTATCCGAAGAGTTCTAGCTTTCAACGAAAGACAATGGATGAAAACTTAAATCGAGTTCAACACTGCAAAAAGGCAAGAAGCGACCTCTCCTTTTGTCAAGGACTACTTCAAACTGCTGAATAATTCGGTTTTTGGTAAAATGTTGAAAAATAAGCAAAGTCGCCTTGATGGGAAGCTATGTACCGACGAGAAAATGGCGCTGAAATATACCTCGCAACAGCACCCCGAATCCTTCATGATTCTAAATGAAAATCTCTTGCAACTCAACCGCAGATTTCGTAGTGCGCTGTGTGATCTCCCAACCTACTCCAGATTTACCATACTGGAACTCTCCAAACTGTTCATGTTTGAATTCCACTACGACTACATTCTGCCAAAGTACAGGGACCATGCCAAACTCTTTTTCACCGACACCGACAGCTCTGCTACGAAATCCAATCTATCTGAACATGCTTGCCGAGAAAGACCTTTTCGACACGAGCATCTATTCGTCAAATCACCCCCTCTTCTCTAGCACTAATAAACAAGTGTTGCGGAAAATAAAAGACGAAATGGGCGGCATCCTCATCCTAGAGTTCATTGAACTCAGATCGAAAATGTACTCTATCAAACCTCTGAAATAGGTAGCAATCTAGAAGGCGAAGGGCATACAAAAAGATTTCGTAAAAAAAATTTGAAATTTGACGACTACGAAGCAGCCCTAAAATCGATGGCACCGCCACAGAAGGGAAGCTGGGCCAAGATTGCCAGCGTCGGCCATGAGCTGGGTACCGTTGAAATATCTAAATCCCTCCTCTCACCTTATGACGATAAGAAGTATATATTGGACATTGGCAGAGATACCCTAGCCATCGGTCACTACAACACCGGCGCTTGGAAGGAGTACACGGACGATTTTGACTCGAACGTTGACATGATGAGCGATGAGGAGAGGATGGAAAAATATCCCTCCAGTTGAAAAAACGCGAAGCGCATAAAATGACTGAAGCGAAAATAGCCGAGGAGAACGCAAAGCCCGCTTGCAGGGTCGTCGTATTAGACAACCGTATAAGAAAGTTGGAGGATTTTAGAGTGTGGAAGAAGGAGAGTAGAAAGAAAGACGCTACCAGAAAGTATAAATCCCGCTCGCAGGAAACAGAGATGCAGAGAAAAGCTAGATTGGAGAAAATGGCCGCCAGTAAAAGAAAAGCTCAAACTCGAGAAACTAAGGAACAAAGAAGGGCTAGATTGGAGAAAAAGCTGGTAGTAAAAAAAATTCTGGAAACAGAAACGGAGGATGAAAGAAAACTTATATTATCAAAAAGAATAGTTCGAGAGACTATATTACGATGATCTCAGATGTCATCATAATTATGCTTTACCTCCTAGGTGGTGTGGAAAGAATCCATATTATTATAGCAAAAAACTATACTACAGTCTCGAAAACCTTACAGAAAAAATTTGTGTACCTTTACTGGAGACAGGTAGTGACGTAATTCAAAATGGCGGCATTTTTCACGGGAACTTGACGTCACTTCCGATTTACACAGGTGCCGCCATGTTGGAAAATGGCCGCACTTTGTGGTCGCTGCCATCTTGGAAAAAATGGCGTCACTTTCGGTCCACACTAGGATGTATCAAATGGTCCCAAAAAAATGTAGCAAAAAGCACTTTTTTCACCCTCCTCTAGATTGACGAAAACTAAAAAAAGGTGTGCCATTTTGGATGACATCACTTCCGATGTGACGTGACGTCTGGTATGACGTCACTTCCGGTCAAAAGGTTAATGGTCACGTGAGGGGGGTTATGTTTGCAAATCGCCTTTTACCACTACTAGTAACGATGTTTTAATTTCAGGTCTTGTTTAATTAACGTTTGATAATGAAACTAACGTTGTCAATAGTGGTCGTCTCTATCTGGTACCATTCCGAAGTTGAAAAAAGTGACAGACGGACGGATGGACAGACAGCCGGACAGACAAAGTCATTGCAATAGTCTTCTCAGTCGGTACAGCTATACAGAAGACTAAAATGATAAAATTATGGAATGACCAAAAGAAAGAGACTTTGCAATAGCAAGAATACACTGTTGAGCCTAAAAAGATAATGAACAAATTCTGGAAGGAATAACTCATGGAAAAAAAGTATAAAGCAATGAGAAAAAAAAATAAAGAATAAAGAAGGTGAACTGTTATCTGTCAAAAAAGAATTGAAAAATTGGAAGAAATAATGGTAAGAAAGAAGAATGAAGAAACAGAAAAAGCTAAAGAAATAAGACAACACTAAAAGAATTACAACAAAACCAAAATTAAGCCAAAAAAAACTCAAACTAAAACATAGATGTATTTGGAGTTGATGACTACTGAAAAAGCAAATAAAAGTTACCATCCTTAGCCTCGTAGATAAACTTGATATTCTAAATTTTGAATAATGGAAAATTGATAAAGAGCATAGATTGCGAACCAAGAAAAACAACAAACCAGAAACTATCCTAAAACAATTTAAGTGTCGAGATTATAGAGATGAGTGTTAAGAAACAGATAAAGAAGTGTAACAATAAAGATGTTTACGAAGGTGGAAGTGACAACAAAATATATTGAATGAGCATATGACTGCATACTACAAATCACTAACGTGGAAACCAAAACAAAAACTGAAAGGTAAATTTAAATTCAATATAATTCAATATAAAAGATGGAAGAATAAACTTAAGAAAAAATGAAAAAGAAGTGTTTGTACAGAAAATAAAGAGTGATGAAGATTTAGAAGAACTGAAAAAGGTAATGACAGAAGAAGAAAAAAAAATAGAACAATGGCGTTTGAAAATGAAACAACTACGCCAAAAAAGGTGCGCGAACAGTACATGTAAATTTGAGAAGTTGTAAAAAAAACTGGAATAATTTATTAATATACTTAGATACATGCACAATTGAATGGGTTGTAATTGCTATTACGAAACCAACATAAAAGAATATAAGGTATAAAACTGTAAGCTAATGGTTTTACTAAACATAGTGTGTGCAGCAGAGAGGAGAATGGAGGAGGAATTTTAGTTTGTGTTAAATTAGGTAAAATAGGTATTGTACCTGCAAAAATATTTTATTGACAGTAATAATACAATTGATATTTTAATTAATAAAAAAGGGTAATTATTTAGCATAATAATTTGTTACAGGAAACCATCAGCTACTAATGGTAATAAATACATAACCGTGTTTAAACAACTACTTAAAGAAAAAGAAAAAAATTGCAGGGACAAGAAAAATTTTTCTGGGCGACTTTAACTTTAATACATGAATTGAAACCGAAAATGAATGCGACAAAAAGATAACTAAATTTGAAAACCTAATTGCGTATTTTAACTATCAGCATCAGATAATTATAGCTACCAGAGAAGAAGTAAAAAATAACAGAATTACAAAATCGTGTTTGGACCTGATGTTCACAAAATTAATAAAAGGTAAAATGTAAAGATGCAGTTATTAACTTAAAACCAGCTGACTACTACTTCACAATAATTGAATTTTGGAATAAAAATAATAATAACATTGATGAAGCAACACAACAGCAAAAACTGGAATACAGATATTCAAATAAAAAAATTGTGGAGCAACAAGAAAAAAGTTAACTAGACCACCTTGAGAAGTTGAATGATCCAAATTATATTTATACTACGAAACAGGCTTTGTGCCTATTGTAGGCGGAGCGAATGGATCTTCATTTCAAACTTATATTTAGTTTTTATTTTAATGATACCACATTTGTTAATAATTCTTAAAAATCTGGGTGCAATACTTAATGGGCTTTGTTGAGCTGTTTGCCTTTTGGTGTGACGCACTGCTGTTCTTTGCTGGCCCCTTCCTTATTTTAGCCTTTTTTTTTTAATGTAGGCCTATGTTAGGTGTCAAATTGACATTAACAAGCTATCGTTTGCTCCGGCATTTAGTTTTTGTTTAGTTATTTGTAGCCTCCTTTTCGCAGCCAACACTGAAGACGTGGGACATAGCCGTGAGTAAAAATAAAACAGTACGTAATAAGGCGTTTAACTGCAAGCCAAACAATCATCAGTACGATAGTTTTTAACAATAGTCAGAAGATTCAAAAGGTTCACGATACTGCTTTGGTATAAGATTTGACACCGCCACCAATGAAAGTGTTGAGCTGGCACACCTCTATCACGCAATGCAAGATAACATATTATTTCCGAACTCTATGACTGCAACAGCGATCTCTATTATATAATCTAAAAGAAATAACCATCACAATTTAGGTTTAAAATGTGTTAGCTTTTAGACCTAGTTTTAGGTTTTAGGCCTAATTTTTAGCGTTTAGGCCTAATATTTATCTCCGATTTACTTTCGTTAGTAGCAGCTTACAACAGTGATTCTAGATTAAGCCTATTCCTATATGCGATGCAACACGGTTTTGGTTTCGAGTCTTTACGTTACCGTGGCAACCAGAAATTGAGAGAGTCAGGCATATTATTGTTTCGTGTTTCGTGCTTTCGTGTTTCATCTGGTGTCAATATCGTTTTATAATACCGCTTGGCCTTGATACGACGATTTCAGGTTTCATAGAAATTTCGTTGTAATGTTGAATTGAGTAATCTTCAAAGCATTCTTTTTTTCAAATGAAACTAACGTGTGTCGTTGATGGAATCCTTTTGTTTTTATGGTTGCGTTTCTTACTATATTGGTTAAATGCAAGCATCAAATGTTATTTCGTTGAGTTACGTCGAAAAGGATTATAGCTAGAAAATTTGTTTTGCCGTTTTTTTTAAAAGTTCACTTGACTACCATTAGCATGGTGTATGCTTCGTCGGAATTCCTTTACTATTCACGACTCCAAATTTACAATGGTGAGTGTTATATATAAATTCGAAAATTTTAAAATTTCTACAGTAATAATTGTTCGATTTACGTCAAATTTTGGCTCAGCAATTGGGGGTATAAAACATTGTGCGAAATTTCATTTCAATCTGACCTTTCGTTTGGGCTCCACCCAGACTAAAAAAGTGCAACCAACGGACCAACAGACCAACATTTTGCAATTTGGTGTCCGTTATAGGCTACGCTTCACTCGCTTTGTTTGCTCGCTCCGCCAACAATGATTGAGAATGTAATTTTAAAAATCTATCGTAATAAGATACACTGGGAAAGAAACAACAAAAAACAAAAACACAACTTTCAAAAATGAATAGATGCTACTTATAGGTGCTACTTATTAGAGCAATAAATGACAAAAATTGTTTGTGGAACACAATAAAAAATGAAAAAAAAAAAATATATTCGTGAACAATACAAGTTACTTGTTATAAGTTACTTGTATTGTTTAAGTTAAAAAATACAAGTAACTTAAAAAGGATATGCACAAAAACAAAATAAAAAAGAGCAAAAGAAAATTGTTATGGAACGTATTTTGATAGGAAAAAAATGAAATGAAAAGGTTAGAAGCAAAATAAATCAGTTAATTTTAAACAATGCTAAAGGTTATGATCATCGAAAATCTTTTTGGAAAACACTTTAAGGAAAAAACTAACATCATTTGTGAAAATGTTTTAGAACATTTTGAAAAACAAGTACCCCAAATAAAAACGAAATTGAAAATTAGAAGGTACAAGCATGGAATGAAAACTGTAAGAAATAACTTAAAGAATGGAAGACAAATTAAATGTACAGCGGGGATCATCGAAACAAACAAAAAAGATATACTCAATACGAATCAGATTGAAATAAAAAAAATCAGGTGGCTATGGTGGATTCATGATGGAACACTTTGCAGAAACAAAAAATAAAACAAGCTAATTCATAACAACTCTAATAAATAATAT
Organism: Lithobius niger; assembly: GCA_023313725.1. NCBI lineage: Eukaryota > Metazoa > Arthropoda > Chilopoda > Lithobiomorpha > Lithobiidae > Lithobius > Lithobius niger. Next base: position 38,028 of record JAHWFP010106977.1, read on the forward strand.
AATTAAAACTGAAATTTGGCCAAATTATATACAAAAACAAGAACCAATACATAAGATGAGAAATGTACAAGATCTTAATAATTACAGACCAATATCGTTATTACCTTTATTAAATATTATGATAGAAAAACTCTTTGAAAAACACATCATTAAAATGGAACATTATAAAAAAGAACTATTACAAGGATGAGCATACAATTATGGTAAATAGAAATATGAGAAATAATAATACCTGGCTACAAAAATCGATATGGAAAAATTCAAAAGGTAAAAGGAATATGAAATATCTGGCACCCTTATACTTCATTATGTGATTCCAGAAGAACTGCGACAAATAAAAAACAAAAGTGAAATGAAGCATAAAATCAAAAAGTCTTTAATAAAACCACAATAAGCAGCATTTATGTAACATAATGGATGAGTAGGAAAAAATAAGATGTTAAATGGATTAAATAAACTGAAATAAACTACAATTGAAAATTTTAAAATTGTGAAATAGTGTATGTGGAATATGTTTTTATTTTGTAAATAACTTATGAAAATGGGAAAAGTTTACAAAAATATTCTTGTAATAAAAAACTTAGGAATAACTTATAGTAACAAACAAAAATCTAACTTGTAAACAGTTTGCACAAACAAGTCTGAAACTGACTTCCTGCCAGTAGTTATATGTATTTTATTTTACTTGATTCAAGCTATTATTATTATTATTAGGGAAAATAAACTTTTCACGTTGGATATGATATTTAAATTTGATGTGATTGCGAATAACTTCTTCATTAAAAATATCCTGCATACAAACGAAAGACCTGAAAGAAATAATGTGAATTGGTTAAGATTACCTTTTTGGCGTAACTCATATGGTATGAGATGCAGATCACATATGACATTAATTCTGAATGAAATACCACGCGAGCTAAGAAATTAACTGAATAGATTTAATATTAAATCAAACATTTAAAAAATGGCTTATTGTAAGCAGAAATGTTTAACATTGGATGTTACTTGACTATCAAATTGAGGGATACGAACGCGTAACATGTAAATTATGGATATTTTTTCTTGTATGATATTAAAAAAAGATTGATATCATTAATGAAATTGTAGACTGTATGAGTGTATGTAAAATAACATACGTTATACTGTTTCAGTGCACATACAATCACTTGCTTTGTGCCTTCATCAGTATTACGTTGTAATTGCAGATGCTGATATAAATTATTATTATTATTATTATTATTATTATGAACCTGGGAGGGAAGCCTGCTACGGTATGATTTGGAAATTTATGGTTTTGCTTCTTCTTACATTGTTGATCGCCTTCAGAAAACACAAAACAGAATTCTAAAGATACTTTTTAATAATTTTAATTCTTCTAATGATATTTATTCTAAAAATAAAATTTTAAAAGTTGTTCAGCTACGAGATTATAATATCATTCTAAAACACTTCTTTACTTTCGAGAGCACAAAATATATTTTTGGAGTGGCTCCTTGAGAAATACCTCCATTAAATACAAACTACCATTATCATAAGGTCCCTACCTTTCACAATGCTAAAAACGCACAGCGATATATCCCATATCACCACACTTTACTGTGGTGATATGAATATCGCCACACTAAAATGTGATATTGATGCCATGCACAGTAGAGTGGTGATAAGACATTGTCAACACTTTCATAACGTAGAATTCCTTAATAAAACCCATGCGAGAATTAATTTGATTTTTTTTATGTCAACCAAAATAAAATCGTAGCCTACCTCCGTTCCTTGTTTGAAAAAAAAATTGACGCCCGTGCTGTTTTATTACGTAACAAAATAAAAGCAAATTAATTCACGAATGGTTTTATAAAGCAGTTTTATATTTCGAAACACAGACAAGAAAATTGAATACTTTAA